>JACGDI010005379.1:1830254-1870973 GCA_014898725.1 Jacaranda copaia
TGGCTTTTTTTTTATGTGCTAGCGTAAATGGTGCATACACGATTTGGACCGTTGACCCTTTTTGGTTTGGACCTTTGGGGAAATTAATTTTTCTCCATTATAACACAACATCTTTACATATAAAAACAAAATCTTGAGATTCAAAGAATTTAGGGTACATTTTTTTTTATTATCAATATCGTTACTTTAATTATAACCACATATGTATATATCTTTCAATTATCTTAAAGATAAATACATTTTGTTTAATTACTATATTGGTGTAGTAGTTGTAGTAATAATAATAATAATAATAATAATAATAATAAAATCTTAATATGATAATATTAATCAAACAACAATTTGTACAAAAGGAAATTCATAATAAAATTTATTTTTTTCAAATGGTAATACCAAATATATATTTTTTACAACAGCAATGTTTGTATTTGTTATCCCAAAAAAAAAAGGAAAATAATAAAAAAAGAACAAAAAAAGGAGCAACCAAGTTGAGTATTGCAGAAAGAAGGATAAAATTATAATTTAAATACATCATCCCATTAAGGCTGCCAAATGGACGTTTTAATCACACCTGTGGCCCATGATGCCTCTTCCACCATTTTGTGTGAATAGTTGCGGGTCGTTGTTTTTCTATCAAGCCATCAACAATGAGAGGAAACAAAAGATGAATCAGGACGTGGGCTTTCATCTTGGCCAATCGATGGAAGTAAATAAGCCCTTCAAATGATGATGATTTTAATCTTATAATTGTAATGAAATAATTTATTTATATATATATAATTATCCTTTTTAAATAATACGATCTTTTTTTTAATATTATATTTATATTAATCTTTAAATGTTATTATTGTAACACGTCTTATTTCATATCAAATGTCATTTCATTTCAACTTTAAATCATGAACATACATAAATAATAGTCATCCCATAATATCTTTTGTTGCAATAGAAAAGTCCCACACCATTTTTACCAAGTGTAAATTATGTCAAAATAATAATTAAAAATTTGAGTATTATTATTAAATATAAAGAATCATTTCAAGAATTCATAATCAAAATTTTATAGTGTGGTAGAATAATTAATGTCCAAAACAAATCAATAGTAATTTACCCTCATTTGTTTAAAATTTTCAAAGGTTCGCGCGGAGCCAAATATTCCCTCTCAGACCGAATCGGGCACTCATTTTCATGTTCGCGTTTTGCGACGCTCCATCTCGCGCGTGGAGCAAACCTTTCGGCTCTCTAAATTCTACCAGTCCACTTCTGCTTCCAAATTCCACACACACTCACGCAGTCACTCTCAAGAACTATTTTTTCCCTTATTATCGCTGTAAAATTTCTTGCCTGTTTCCCTCTCAAACAAACACCCATGGCAGCCATTTGTAAGTGCTGGTAAGAATTTTTCTCTTTTGTACTTTTCTTTTTTCCGCTTTCCGTACATCCATGCGCTACGAATTCTTCGTACCTCTGTGTCCGATTCTCAGCTGTGTTTCCTGTCCGTTTTCCCTATTTTCTATAATGCATGATGATTAGTTTGGTGGTTCTTTGATTTTATTTGAAGGTAATTTTCTCCTCCACGCTTGGAATTTTTATTCTCTGTATTAATGTTTTTTTTTCTTAAATTTTATTTGGGTTTTATTAGGGTTTATTGATTCTTACGTTACGCTTCAATCGATTGTTCTTCCCCCCCCTTTCTGTGGCGAAAAGTCGCATATCCGGTTTACTTTCATGAGCGCCTTTGTTTTTCCTCTTTTATGCAAATGAAGGAATTCTTGAGGAATTTTGTGTTGCATGCGTAGAGCCATTATTTCAATGCACTGTAAAATTTAATTCCAGCGTGGATTTACTTGTATCCTTTGCTTCCACGTGGGTAGAGTGCCGCCACCTCCGGGCCAGCCACTGGTCTTAGCGGTGAATTAAGATTTACCACATCATTAGCTGTGATTTTTATTTGTAATGATAGATTTTTAAGTCTTCATTGGAATCTCCATAAAGTGGAATGTAAATTTAATCTATATCTTAATATTGTCTTCCTCTTTTACCTGGATATAAATTGACTGAGTGGTAAGGTTTTAGGCCTGTTAAACTTGCTTGACAACAAAACCCGAATTACCTCTAAGATTGGTTATAGGCTTATGCCTGAATTGTCCGTTAAGTTTTTGTCAAGCTCAATCCTAAATGAGCTTAAAAGCTTGTTTCTTCTTAAATATGTAGGTGGTTATGGCTGAGTGACAAAAAGTTTGTTTGATACAGTTATTAAAATGTGTGGCAATCATTTCAATTGCACGGACTGCATCTCAAGGTATAGAGAAACAGGATCTTTCTTTCTGCTCCTTTTAAAATTTAACCATTTATTTTTGTAATCTGCTGAGACTTTCTTTTACACTTAGCAGACATACATTGTCGAAAGTAAGTGTATGTATGGTAGTATTTTGACATTCTTTATGTCGTACATGTACATGCATAAACATATGCCCAATTATGCACACACACATATATGTATTAGTCTCTTGGTGTGTTTGGTTACTTATTTTGTTTTAATTTTCGTATTTTTAGGTATAGGTTAAACAATTTTATTGACTGAAAACTGATGGATTGTAACTGCACTGTGTCTAATTAATTATGTTTTATTAGACTGTCACACGTATGGACTACACCGTCCTATTTTTGTTATAAGAATTTTTGCCCACAGCTATTTTTTTGAAATATTATTTCTTTTTCTGGTGGCCACAATTTAGGATTAATGAATTTAAACAAAATGTTCATAATCTTTTCATTTTTATCTGCTGAAATGCTGTGATATTGTTGCAATATTTTTGCTATGTATTACTAGCTTCAACAAATGCTCATTTTAAAGAGCAGCAATCCTGTGCCAGAAAAACTCAATTCATATTGAGCCAATTTAAGATGCTTCCCCTTTACATGTTTATTTTGTTTTAATTTCCTTTTTGCATCATTATATTGACGGTTTTGCAGAAATGGCTATTAGCACGAGGGATTCACATTTTCCCCACATCCTCCATATGTGAGAGCAATGCTTCCCCTTTTGCATGCTTAGTACGTGTCGGGTGTTGAGAAAATATGCACCTTGTAACTTTGTCTTTTGTGCTTTAATAGTATTGAAGGTTTCATAGAAAAAGAAAAAGCATCGCCCCCATGCTCTTGAGACTTGAATGGACATCAGGGATTTAAGAGTTCTCTAAAGGCTGATAGGTTCTTTTGGATTCTCATTTCACTGCAAAATCAAGTAAGTCTGTTAAATCACCTGATGAATTCATCCTGCAATATATTTCTTTAGAAATTTATGCATATTTGCTTGTGATTTTGTTCTCGCATGACTGTTCCAATATGTGTCGACCTTGCTATATTTGTTTTTATTTGATCTTGATTTGCATTGCTCATCTAGATTCACAAGCTATGTTTATTTGTTCTATATGTTTTACAGGGTAAGGTGATTAAGTGGGTTGTGTGGTGTGTTATGATTACTTAAACCCTTATTCCTTGATCGTTTAATATTTGACAATTGTTGTGGGTTAGTCATAAAATCAATTAATAAATACACTGATCTCGAATATGGGTCCTTGAAACTGTTAATTTGACCTTCAAAGTAATTTGATTATTCAATTCGAATGGGACTGCAGGAGATTTTTCTTTCTGGAATGCATAGGCCAGAGGAGATAATCGCATCATAGAGATAGTCGCAGCTTAGTGTTTCTAGTGTTTGAATGATTTCTCTGTTCTTCCTCAGTAGTGGTGAGGAATTTTAGTACTCTAATGCCAATAGTCCGCGAAGATGTGCTGCTTCTCGCCTAATTATGGAAATAATGTATTCCTTGCCAAACTACATAATCATTTAATTATTGACAAGAATCCATGTCATGTGTTTGTAATCTTATATATGAGGAAAATCAAGTACAAAATATGTTTTGATTCATCATTATTCTCTGCACCTGCTTTTGTTTTAACCTGGAAATTTGGGAATGTGGCTTCTGTTTATTAAATGCTGAAAGGAGGTAACTCCAACAAAAGGAAGAAACTGTTTTGCAGGAATTATGGTCTATAAAAATTCATGAAACTCTGTTATCTTAGAGGAAGTTTCCTGACTTAAATTTGATTGGAATGAACCAACTTGCCACTTTTGTGACTTATCATGTCTTGGGTCCACGAGATAGAGGATTGCAAGCAAAACTTTGGTACTGTGGGACCTGTAGCAGTCACTTTGTCGGAAATGATAAATCCAAATTGCAGAGGTGTTCATTGTACTCACGCATAAACTAATCCATATTTGCTCCCACACTTACATACGTTATATGAACCATTTTCTATATTGAAAATTTCAAGTTTTCTGTTGCTGAAGAATTTAAAATACGGTGCCTTTTTAGAGCGTAATAGCATATGAATTTTTATTGTTGAGTCCTTTATGCACACTGTCAAGCCACTTGATTATGGTCTGCAAAGTGATCCATCTTTTGAATTATAGATCAGAGTGGGATTTTCCATTGGCATCTGAATGCTCTCCTTGATAGTTTGTGCAGTTGAATGTTGTTAAGATTTAGTTCTTCAATGCAACCAAAACACATAGCCTAGCACTGTATTATTTATATTAGGTTAAAACCCAATTTGAATGAGTGTGTCGAATTTTGTCAACTGCCTGAATTGGTGATTGTTGTACAGCAAGATGAGCTTTATCAACCTACTTGAAATAGTGATGATTCTTTCCTCTCTTCATCTTTTTTTATTTCCTTTGATTGTGCTGTGCATAATCTATACTATTAATAAAGCACCTATGCCCTTTTTGGTGTGTTTTTGAATGATATGCCCATAATACCCCCACTTCTTTCTTTCTTTCTTTCTATTTTTATAATCCTTATAACTGCTACTTATTTAATAACTACCATTTATAATTCACCATTTGATAATTCACAATTATAATCTTATCATAATTTTGTCATCATTATTTGTGTAAAAAATTGTATAAATATATTAAAATTATGAAAATGTTAATATCTTATAGAAAATAAGTACTTTTGTTTAGCATATACATCAAATGTGCCAAATTTGCTAGTATTTATAAAGCATCTATCAATGAATTTTGTTACAGTCTCCCCCCCATCTGGTTATGATTATTCAGGTTGCTAACAAAATTATGGATTCTAGGTTCATTGAAAAGTTCAGAGTCTCTGACATTAAAAGTCTGTTGAAATGAGCAACAAGGAAACAAAAGCAAGAGTCGCAAGTGCCTTTCGTGCTATGAAGGGCATTGGGATCCCTGAAGATAAGGTGAAACCTGTATTGAAGAATTTGCTGAAATTGTATGATAAAAACTGGGCGCTCATTGAAGAGGAAAACTATAGAGCACTTGCTGATGCTATATTTGAGGGAGAGGAAGCAGAAGTAGGTGTTGGGGCTAAACAATCAGCTCCCCTCTCTTTGTGTATAAGTTTTCTGTGCCCCCACCCTCTCTTTTTCCTCCCATATTTGAGTTAATCTTGTTCCATTCACATCTGTGCTACTGCCTTTACCTTTGTTGATTTTAAATATTTTGATAATAGTGCTGAGATTTTGATTCTTATTATCCGTTCAGGCAGAAGAGCGATCAAAGAAGATTGTGAACAGCGAAGTATGTGATCTGTTTGATTGTTGTTCTTTGTAATCAATCCTTTGATGTAGTTGTACTTTTACAATCAATACTCCTTGCTATAGCGGTCCAATTGTACAGGGAGAGAGTTTTAGTGCTTATAGTTTGATTAATGTCATTTGTCAGGCAGCTGGACATGCGAAGAAGACCGTGAATAGTGAAGTAGGTGATCTACATTTCATGTAATCATGCTCTATACATCAAATTTTGACTGATAGTTATAATTTTGTTCGACCTTTTCTGCTCACTGTTATTTTGCTTCAATCTTGTTACACTATATGCTGGCTAATTCTCCTAAATAGAAAGAGGACAATTTGGAGGAAGAAGCGCAGGCAACTGAAGAGCCCGAACGGCCTTTAAAAAGGTTGCGACGTAGATACCGGGGTGGTCAATGTTCCTCTTCAAATCCGCCCAATTGTAGTGTTCCCAGGATGCCGCTTGTCACTCCCAAGGAAGAACCAAATGAACTACCTGAAACCTGCCCCCCAAAGCTAAATGTGTCACAAGGTGACTCACCTCAGCCCAATGCTGAAAACATAAGGGTTAATTCTCAGGCCGTCACATGCCGATTACCTGGTAAAACTAAAGGAAAGCAACCTATTTCTCCAAATTCATTGGTTGTCCGTGAGGCATGTGACCCCTGCCAGCCCAGTGACATTGGCAGAAGTCAGCAAAATACCCAATTAATAACCGAATCAAGATGTCCTTCTCATCCAATGAGGCTCAGAGACAGAGGAAAGGGATCTGTTTCTCCTCAAACACTGTCCAAGGAAAAGAAGTCAGTGTCTGAGAGTTCATCCCTTGCTGCATGTGTTAAAGAGCCAAAGGTTGAGCATGACATTGCTTTGTCACCCAAACAGAAGAGCATTGCAAGTCATGCTTTAATTAAGCCTAAAGATGAGCCAATCACTGATGACATGCTACCTCTGGCAGTTCCCATTGCTGTCGTTCATCCAGGTACGCCATTCCTTCTTTGGCTAAACACCGATATGATTTCCAGACATTGCAATCTTTGAGACATTGAACTGTCGTTAGTTTTCTTGACCAAAAATCTAGTCTTAGCTGGATGTGTTTAACATTTTGTTCAGTTAGTTGGTGCCTCCTAGACACCACTTGGATAACTGGAATCTCCTCCTTCGTTCCTCAGAAATTCGTGGGCCATACTGTATATTTCTTAGTGCATTGAGTGTAGCTATTAATCAATGGTTAATTCTAAATCTCAAAGAATTGGGTGTATGGATTAGTTTTTTGGGGAGTGTTTGTTGATTATGATTTACTAGTTTGTTTATTTTATTGTGATTTTTACGTGCTAAATGTCAAGAGATGTGGTTGTTCTGTAGCTCTTGCACCTGTTATGTGTGATGAGGTCCTAGTTGGGACTTACTCAAGATGTCCAATTGCATTTGTAAAAACATTGTCATCAGGAGTAATTATGATACATTGATGATTCCACTGAATGTTATCCCCTGCACCTGCTACTTTATGTCACATAAGTGTTGCAGCAGTTTGTATTGTAATATTCATTCTCGGTATCTTTGTTCAAAATTTTCAGATCCATCTAATACAGGAGATTCAACGAATAGAAGCGGTACAATTAGAGAACGTGACAGTCTTGATCCCTCAGTTTCACTATCTTGGGATGAAAAAGAAAAAGCTGATGGAACTGCCGCTCCAACTGAGCAGAGAAACAATGGTGAGCTGGCATTGATCTCAAGTCAATGTTCTTCAAACCTAGAGATTGCTTCCTCAGCTTTTGGGGAGGTGAAAATATCGTTGAGTTGCAACTTCGGTCTTGGAAAGTCCGACTTCCATATGCCTCCTCTTGAAACAGTTCTAAAATCAGTGGAGGAAAGATGTCACAGATCATACAAAATTTTGGACCCAAACTTTTCAGTGATGAATCTTATGGAAGAAATGTGCCAATGTGTTCTGAAATTAGGATCTGATCCCAATATTGAGTCTCCAGCGACCATAAATGTGACTCCGACTATTGATTTCCTGAATAAATCATCTGAGACAGATGCTCCTGGTGCTAGGGGTCTGTCCTTTAATTCTTCCAATGGATCATTTGATTCTCAGTTTAATGCTCAGGCAACTCGATCTGAACCACCGCTACTTCCTCCATCATTCAATGGCATAGATGATAGCTCTAATCCGAAAAATATGGATGGTGGAGATGATTGTGGAACAAATATAGAGAACAAACAGAATGATACGGAAGATATTAATAATATGAGCTTGGTGGCTGCTCAGCAGCCCCAGGTACCTCCTGAAATGATCAGTTCCCTCCATGGTGTTGTTGACATGGCCAAGGGACAAGAAAAAGTTGTAATTGCACTGTTGAATGAAGTCAATAATGAGCGTCCACCATCTTTCCACTACATACCCCAAAATGTGGTTTTCCAAAATGCATATGTGAGTATCTCTCTGGCTCATGTTGGGGATAACAATTGTTGTTCTACTTGTTCTGGGGATTGTTTGTCCTCATCTACACCTTGTGCTTGTGCACGTGAAACTGGTGGTGATTTTGCATACACAATGGATGGCTTCGTTAAGGAGGAATTTCTTAAAGAGTGTATTTCCACGAATCGTGATCCAAAGAAACACTACCAGTTTTTCTGTGAAAAATGTCCTCTGGAAAGATCAAAAAGTGAGGATATCCTCGAACCTTGCAAAGGGCATCTAGTGAGGAAGTTCATCAAAGAATGTTGGTCAAAATGTGGCTGTAATAAACAGTGTGGCAATCGAGTGGTACAGAGAGGAATTACTCGCAATTTACAGGTAGTATTTTGTTGAGTATAGCGCTGCTCTGGCCCCAACCTTGCTCTTGATTGTATAAAGTTAATGAAAATATTGGTGCTTTTAATGATAAAAACTCGACATTCTCTATGTGTTTTCTTTCTCGAGTGTCTTTAGGTGTTCATGACCCCTGAAGGAAAAGGATGGGGTCTGCGTACTCTGGAGGACCTGCCAAAAGGTGCTTTTGTTTGTGAGTATGTTGGAGAAGTTCTAACCAACGGTGAGCTCTTTGATCGTGTTTTGCGGATTCGCAAAGGAGAGAAACTTTCATATCCCGTGCTTCTTGATGCTAATTGGGGTGCTGAAGGCGTGCTGAAGGATGAGAAAGCTCTTTGTTTAGATGCTACATATTATGGAAATATTGCAAGGTTCATTAATCACAGGTAATTTGGTTGAGTTGACTATTATGCTTTTGGTGCATTACTTTGTTCTTTTGCTTGAGACTCACATTTGGTCATCCTTTTCCTTTTATCTGGTGAGATATATGAAGTAACTAGATTGGCTAGATAAACAGCATCCTCAAATTCGGTTTCATAAGAAGTTGATTTTCTGTTATTCTAGAAGTGATTACTATAATGGGGCCTCATTCTTCCTTCTCTGGCCACTGCTAGCTCTGGTGCCAGCACGAATCTTAGTTGGCCGTATGGTTGTATTTGCTCCTGCATGTGAGCTGCCTTCTAATAGTGCATCTACCTTGTCTCTCCCAATCCTCCCCATTTGCTGGAAAATAAAAATTAGGAAGATCCCTTCTTCAAAGATTCAGACCCTTGTTCTGATTTAAATTGCCGATTTTCTTAATATCCTTCTTCCTTTGCCTGCAACCATGCTAGGTGTTATGATCCAAACTTAGTGGAGATACCAGTAGAAGTGGAGAGTCCTGATCACCACTATTATCATGTAAGAAATTCATATGCTCTTTTTTTTTCCTACATATTTTACCCAGTTCAATTTGATAACTTGCTTGAGATCAAGCATTTGCAAAAAGTTAATTGAATTTGATCTCTAAATGCAGCTTGCCTTATTCACTACAAGAAATGTAAAGGCCATGGAAGAACTTACTTGGGTAGGTCTCTTATTTTGTTGGTCATGCAGTCATGGTTAGACTTCTAAGGAGGCATACCTTGAAAATGCTATATATCCTTGAAGAGAAATTATTGCTGATATATATATATAAACTCCTTTGATAATTGATCATGATTGGTGAGCTTTTGAAATCCTCCGAAACTTTAGTTTGCATATATGCTTTTAGCCTCATTTGAGTATTAGCTGGCGGCTAGTTTTGTTTTGGCAAATTCAGATCATCAACAGACCTTATTTACTGGGGCCTTAACAAATAAACAATGGAACTTTGTAGCTAATGATTATGAAGCTTTCAACTACACCTTGATTAGTTGAAAATAATACTTCTATTATCATTGCATCTAGGAAACTATAGTATGTGCAACTACAATTTTGTATGGCGTGATATTAATTTTAGATATCAATTAATTGACTTGCCAGTGATAATTGATTTAGAAGGTCAGCTTTCGAGGTGTTTTAAATTGTTTGATCAAATTTTTAGGAAAGCTTATAAACTCTCAAAATATGAAAATATGATGTTAGGATCAATTCAGCTAGAAAAACAGTTGGGGTTCTTATTTTTAAAATCTTAATTTTTTTTTAGATATCTAAGATATGGTCATATTAATATCAAATTGTCATTACTAATTTATTGTTAGCTTCATAATTTTAGTTTATCCCAACACTTGAATAATTTTTTTTTATTTTACAATATGAGATTTAACATCTTATAAGAGTAGGATATTATGATATCTTTTAGATAAATTTAGTGAACCACCCTCTTGATAGAAGCCGGAAGGCTAAAAATTTCATTGAAATCAACCAATATTTTGCATAATAAATTTATGAACAATATGAACTTAATTAAGTATATATTATTCAACAATTAATTGTAATATTCATCTGTTTCCCAAGAATAGGGACAATTTATGGTTAATCTTTCCAATCAACGCTCCAAGTTGAACTTATTTTGCTTATGCTTGTTTGTGTGCTCAGTGCAGCCGCATTTAGGAACTGATTGCAATATGCCAGACAAAAAGTTTTGAAGATTTACAATGTTTCCATGCATTACATATATTGGATTCACCATTCTCCTTTTTAAGAAGTTAAGATGTTATGCCTGCAGGATTATGGTATTGATTTTGATGACCATGATCACCCTATCAAGGCGTTCGGTTGTCAATGTGGCAGCAAGTTCTGTCGCAACATAAAGCGTTCAAGTAAGCATTGGTGCTCCAAGTTTGCTCCCTGTCATTCCCCTCTTGGTTTTAAAATATGATATCAAAGACATCCTCTTTTTCTGTCATGATTTTCAGCAGCACATTATGGAAAATTGATTTCCAACATGTAGATTACTCAAACATTTTGGTTCTACCTTAAGAAATGATCTCACAATTCATTAAGTCAAAGTTTGGTTTATATCTCTAGAATACAATCCACTGCTTGTTTACATTCCCAGCTGTGATTAGTGCTCCTAAACGACAGGTTTCGTGTTGCAGGATGTAGGGCTGCAAGACGATGACCATTTGGCTGTTGTGTTTGCTCTATTTACAGCACTGTACATAATGACAAAACGGTGAAAGACAAGGAAATGTTTTCCAGTTCACCTGGCTGAAATGATTTTTGTCGCAGCATTTTTTGGTTTCTTCTCTGATGTAAATATATGAGCCATGGATGGCAAAAAATGCTGAGGGAACTATGATATGTATGTATCTGATTCATGGCTAACATTTGTACGAAAACCCTGCCTACTTTGTTTAAGTACCCTGAAGTTAAGTATGACACCTCATAATTACTGATATGGCTTCTATAAAGCAAGCACATCTGTATCTCTTTCAACCAATGACAAGGATTCTCTGTTGTGAGGTAGAGAGAGCATTTCATGTTCACAGCCCAAAGGAATGGCGGGTCGAATGCTGCCTGGATTCAATGGGAAAAGGATTTTATAGTATCCATCCATAATTGCTCCTAAGTTGCAAGTTGCCGCAACTTTGGGAATCTGTTCAAGAATGGAATGCAAATATAATATCAAGATCGCAAAGCCAGTGAAATACCTTCAGTAGTTTAGTGAAATCTCTTGAACCAACAGTCATAATCTCAAACTCACAAGCATGTGTTGACTTCTAACAGAAATGCATTTTTGAGGTTGAATGTAGTGGACTGCTCTATATGCAGCATATTAAGTATGTGCATTCATGAATCTTATATGATGAGGATATAAGTAAAATGTCAGTTTTAACCTTACTAAGTCTGGATCAATGTCTTCTCTAACTGAGTCTGATTAGTTTGATCCAATTTGGTGCTGGATATGATGCATTTCTACGACTACGACATGGATGTTTAAGACTGTGCCACACCAGCCCTTATAAACTTTTCAAATGCTGCTCTAGTATAAATATTCAATGTCCATAACATTTGCCGGCATCTTACCTAAATAATCTACGCCTTACTCTCCATTATTACCCTTATTATTTCAACCATTGGAATGTTCTCATTGGATGGTTTCTAACAATTTTAGTACTTCACTGTGATTTTAGAATCGAGGGGATTTAATCCGGTTATAACACATCTATATTATTTCGGCCCTAAGCAACAACACGACCTCAAGCCAAATTGAAGGATGCTTTGAACACGATCACTTTCGAACTATGAGAGGCCAGCTATACCTGGTAAATATCTCGCATGTATCCATGAAGGTTTGGATATTCGATCAGCTTCTTCTTAGTGCACTTGAACAGCACATTGTACACAAGATCAAACCTTATCAAAGTTGTAAATAAACACACATCTGCAAGGGTCAATGTATCCCCACACAAGTACCTTGAACTCCCCAAATGCTCATCTACCATGTCTAAAGTGGCAAACAATTCATCCACCGCACTGTCGTACGCTTCTTGGCTTTGCGCAAATCCACACCTATGCCCCAAATCCAACGGATTAAAAAAAAAATCATTAGAACTATACCCCAAATCCACCGGATAAAAAAAAATCATTAGAAAACTGGCAAGATGACGGCAAATTCAACATTTTGGATACTGGATTAGCTACCTATAGACCCCATTGTTGATATTCGGGTAAATAATTTGGTTCCATTCCTCAATCTTCTTGTTCAATGGAGGTGGAGAAAGGTCTAATCCCTGATTCTGGGCTACCTCATTCAATCCAGAATTGAACAATTCTACAACATCATAACTCTCATTGCACACAACTTCCTTTCTATCAGCATCCCACAGCATAGGGACAGTGGACCTGCCGCTGTATCCGCCGCTGCGCAAATTGTAGACCTCCTTCAAGGTTTTACACCCATTGGCCTTATCCAAACCAGCAACAAGGGTATCCTCGATAGGAATAGAGCTATCCCTAAATTCCCAGGATCCGTCCGTCCCGGGCGCGGCGATTGAGACGGGGATGGAGTCTTCCAGCCCTTTGAGGGCGCGCACGATCAGAGTGCGGTGGGCCCAGGGACAGGGGAGGCCGACATAGAGGTGGAGGTTTCGGCCGGAGAGAGATGGGTTGATGGCGGTGCGGCGGAATTGGGAGGCGGGGCGAGTGTAGCGGCCGGCGGAGTCGGATGGGGCCAGCTGGGACATCATGAGGTGCCAGACCGCTGACCAGGCGGAGCGAGCGGTGGAGATGAGGAGGTTGGGTGGGAGGGATTGGCCCCAGAGGAGTTTTGTAAGGGCGATGATGGGATTGGGATTGAGGGACATCTTGATTGCGGGGTGGCGTTGGCGGCAGTTGGCGGTGGTGGAGGGTGGTGGGAGGAGGAAGGGGGAGCCCATGAATGAAGTGCTGGTGGGCATTGGCTTGGTTTCTTTAGTGCTTGCACAGTTGATACAGCTGATTAACTGCAAAATACGACGGCAGCCAAATATGTGCTTAGAAACTGGGTTTAAATTTAGTCTATAAGTTGGTGATAATTTAGGCCATACATAAAATAATTATTTTAAAAAGAGCTTTATTGAGTAGTGGAAAAATGCTTTTACCTTCACGAATATAAGTATAATGTTAGATATTTGAATTTTAATAAATTTTTAATATTAATATATAAATGAAATAAAATTTTAATCAAGAAGTACACAAATCGTAAAATCATATAATCACTCTTTAAAAAAATTATTAAATTTTTTTCTAGAAAAGGTATTATCAATAATTTCGCAGTCATTGTAACCATTAAAAGAATATTCAGTATTTATTAAACACCGTATGCATAAAATAAAATACAGAAAAAAAATACCATTCTATTTATCAATTGTTGAAGTGCTAAATCTATGTTACATGCAGTGAGGATGCTCTCTTCATTATCCATCCATTCCATCCATTTTTTATTCAAAATGGTAAAAATGGTTGTAAAGTATTCTCCGAACTTCAATTTAAAGTACGTTGGTAACCACCAATTAAATTAATAACTAAGAGAAATAAGGAAATTTTTTATTTTGGATAACATCCCCTTGACTAAGATACTCATATTATATTCATAATTCAATCTATTCATTTTTTAAAACTCCAGTAAATACTATCACATTTTTTTAATGCATCAATATTTTAGAGTTACCTTCAGGTTTAAAGTTAAAATATTAATGTTAAGCCATAAATTCTAACTCAAAAATTTTATTAAAATAAATTTACAAGCCTTTGAATATTTTGGGATCAGAATTGGGCTTTTTGTGTTTGAGCCCATAAGTCTGAGGCCCAAAATTCAGTTGTCCAACCCAATAACTCTTAATATCAACAAAACCCTAGCCCACATCACGCATTCTATTTTCAAGTTTTAATCTGCCGTATAAATCTCTAGCGCCTCACATTTTTGTCTCCTTCCATCATTCCATCCGAGGGAGAGAGGGCAGGAGAAAATGTCGAAGCGAGGTGCAATACTAATCCTCTAAAACCCTAATTCATCTGATGCAGTATTGATGATTTCCATTGTTCTTTCAACCTATCTCTTAATGTTGCGTTTATTTGTGGTGTTTTTTTGTTTAAATTTATTTGGGTGTAAACAGGACGTGGAGGAACGGCGGGTAACAAGTTCAGGATGTCGCTCGGTCTGCCGGTGGCGGCGACGGTGAACTGCGCCGACAACACTGGGGCGAAGAATCTCTACATCATATCGGTGAAGGGGATCAAGGGACGGCTTAACAGGCTTCCATCCGCCTGCGTCGGTGATATGGTCATGGCTACTGTTAAGAAGGGAAAGCCCGATCTCCGTAAGAAGGTCATGCCTGCTGTCATTGTCCGACAACGCAAGCCATGGCGCAGAAAGGACGGTGTTTACATGTACTTCGAAGGTACAGTTTTCTTTGCCTGCTTATATTTCTGAGCTTTTACTGCTGTTGTCCTGTCGCATTGTGTTAAACAATTATGCTTACTCTTGGGAGTTACTTCATTGTTGAGCTTCTTTTTTGCTTGCTTGCTTTGCCGTGTTAAACTATAATGTCATATTATGTAGTGACTTGTATTTTCTCTAGCTTTTGGTGGAAGCTGAGGTTCTCTATTGTTGTTAAATGAATTATTTACTGATGTGATCAATTCTTCATGGGAAAGTTTGGATGGTATGCATTTTGCATATGGACTGAATTTGGATGGAACTCAAGTTTTTAGATGGTGTTGACTAGGGCTGGGTTAATCTTCAACCTTTCCTATTTGTTTCTTGTGCAATTACTTTGGCATTTTTATGATTCATAACTACCTGCTATAGGTTTTTGCTGGATTGTCTTACAATTTTTTGATTGAGAAGTTCCCATTTTATCAATTTGGCGTGGATTTTCTGGAAGCATAGTGTAAGAACACAGTAGCATTGTTATCATGATAATTTTAGAATGCCTGATTAGTGTTTGAGCTGGTTCATGCCTTTGTATGCTCTGTTGAAATGTTGGAATAATGCTGATTCTGTCTCCTGTTTACCCAATGAGCTTAAATTTTGCTAATTCTTGTGTTGTGCATCTGCAGACAATGCTGGGGTAATTGTGAACCCCAAGGGTGAAATGAAGGGTAATGTTCTTTCCTGTTATTTATGATTACCCTTTTCACATGCATGCAAATGCTCTACTGAAACATTAAATTAGATTGCGACTTATAATTCTATCTTCTATGGTTATGTTGTTTAGGATCTGCTATCACTGGCCCTATTGGAAAGGAGTGCGCTGATTTGTGGCCTAGGATTGCAAGTGCTGCCAATGCTATTGTCTAAACTTGTAGTTTTGAGTTATTGAAATTTTGTGCTTGTTATCTCATTGCTATAAAGCGACGTTCAGTTTAGACATGAAAATTTTTTTATTTGGATTTCTTAAAATAGTATGCAGTTATCTTATTGAAGGCATTATTTCTATTTCCTTTTCTAGGAAAGTCAAGTTGATTTTATGTTGCACACTAGATTATATGTTGGGTGATGCCTAATCTGATTGTGGAGGTGATTTTTGTGGTTGACATATTTGGATTCTAGTCTTGATTCAAGCTTTGATGGTTTGAAGTGATTTTTTGGCTATGCTTGCCGCGCGAAACCCTCTTTCATAACAAATGATATGCTTTTCTGTCACCTCCCATCTCACCCATCCAGATTGAATGAATGGCATGAAATCTGATTGATTTTTTGATCTGAAGTACTAAATGAAATCTCTTGTTTTTCTCTCTTTCTTTATCCGTGTCCTATGGGTACAAAAATTTGGAATCAATGGAGGATTTTTTCTTTGTATGATTCGATGAGTGGATTCCATTTTTTTTCTTTTTTTAATAGCTTTTGTAGAAAATTTCTAATTGGATCTCAGTTTGATGGATTAGTGGAAGCTGACTATCCAGTGATCCTTCACATGGATTGGAGGTGTTGTAATAAGGCTAACTTTTGGTCCAATCAAGAATATCAGTATCACCTCTTTCCAGCCACTGATGGTAGGTTTGATGTCTGAATTAGTGTATTCGACACCTGCCTGTGATGATGGGATGTGATTCATATTTTGTAATGTGATATCCAATTGTGTGTGTGTTGGAATGTGGTATGCTATTGCGTGCCATCTCACTTTATTTTAGTGTGTGTTTTATATTTTATTTTACATCAGATATAAGGATGTAGTGTCAAAAATATTTTTGAAAGAGTACTTGATGTGGATCACATGTGTAAGGGCTGTACTAGTAAGTTGGAATATAAAATATAATGAAACACAGATTTATAATGAAGAATAACTTCTCTAATGGCTTATTTGGTTTTATTCTCAAATGCTATTTAAGATTTTTATCATTTGAAAATAGAAATTTATTAAATTCTATCCATTCATGCATAAAAATATATATATATTTTTTATTTTTCTTAATACTTATTTTATAATCATATTATCATATCAATTATTTTCAAATTTGATTTAATGAAAAGTATTAGTTATTATTTTAAAATTAATAAATTATACATGTATTTTAAAAAATAAACCTTTTGAGACATGAAAATAATATAAATCATCTTAACATTCAATTCTCTACCAACTTTAATTATCAGTTTTGGACAAAGTATCCAAATATAATTTTATTCTTAATTTTAAAAATATTACTAATTTTTTAAGTTTTAAAAATAGTAAAAATAAAAGATAAAAACGAAAACAAATCCAAGCCGGTGATCAGTGGCGAAATTAAGTCTAGGGACAGTCAGAATCCCGCCCTTCCTGTTTTCTTGCACGAGAAACGTATAAAGCCTGGATATGGTTTGAGTCTGCTAAGAAGTAAGAACCAGGATTTGTATTGTATGCCCTGACCCATCCTTATTTCATTTTATTTAATTATTATTATTATTATTATTATTCGGGTGTGTTATTTCGGGGTATCAAATCTTTCAAGATTTGATGAATCGGTATAAGCTCTTATTAAAAACCTGATTCTGGCTTTTGGACACAGCCATGTTGTTGGAAAATGACCAGGCAGACCAACGCACATCAACTGGTAAGCCCAAAAAACAAAAACAATTCCCTTTCAAGTAGAACACAACCAAGTATTCTCACTAATTGAAATTCCAAATCAATCCACCAATTACATGAACGACACGTGTCGCCACAACCTCTCAAAACTAAAGGACCACTCCTTGGTGAGTAGCGAGACAATACCCAAAGAGGAACCAGATATTAGGGAACCAACCAAAAAGGGGCCCATCACCAATTGCCCTTTAAGCCAACTCATAGGGCATAATATTGGTATCTAATATTCTCTCTCTCTCTCTCTCTCTATATATATATATATAATATAATATAATAATATATATTTGATTTGTATGTAGAGGATGAGCATATGTACAAATTAGAAATGTATAAACAAATCATGGTGGCTACCCCCCACATGCATTTCCATGGGAGGAAATTCCACTACCCAATCACAACCCACTACCTAGTGGAGCCTACACACATGACACACACTAACCTCCCAAAGTTATTTTATGCAAAACCACCCTCAAATCACAATTTGATGTTCTTTCTTTTTCACCTCATGGGAGTCATTAGCAAGGGGCCAATGTGCTTTACCAAAGTGATTAATTATTTGAGCCTCTCACCACTTAAAAAAGCTTGGATCATTTGAGATTTAGAGAATGACCATAAATGAGAGTGTGCCTTGAGAAAATATTTATAATTGATTTGAAAAGTAACGGATCATTCTATTATAATACCCATGTGATATAATTATGATATGGGGTTACGTTTAGTAGTTTTTATTGTAATTGTAAATGGTAAATCTATAATTGAAAAGGGTTATGAGTTGGGATTTTAATAATAAGATGGCACTCCCATATTCATAAGATTATGAGTTTGATTTTATTTATTTATTTTAATTTTATATTCTATATATTTGAATATTCATATAGTAACTGCTTCTACAGTAATGTTGGTTTATCGCTATAGTAATTTTTAAATTTATATATAGTATAAGTTTGAATTTGACAACTAATTGAAATGTTTCAAATTGTTCCTTGTAAAATGATAATAAGTTAATAATTATTTTACAATTTTACCTATATATACGTAATATATATATTACCTTTATGACTAACGTCCTACTTTACTAAAATTACTTTTGAGACATACATACTTTTTCACCCGGGAAAACCCACCCCCCGCCGGCCCGCCCACAACAAACCAAGAAGAAAGAAAGCCAAAGGGGAATGAATCACGCACGCGTCAAGATCGCCCGTGAGGAAGACATCCAGCATAAAAAATTGGAAGAAGCCAAATCCAAATAGAATAGGAGCAAGAGAGCAAAGGAAAAAGGCGCACTCTCACCGTTCAACTATATTGACCTCTCGCCGGAGACGAAACCCCCCTACCAAAACCGATTTACTGCTCCAACCGGCAAGTGCAACCACCCGCAAACTCCGTTGTACGTACATGTCGTATACGTACAGCCTGCTCAGTTATCATTGGGTTGTGGCCTAGATATTTTCTGTTGGTTCAGTGGTTGGAGATGGAGCTGTTTCATTCTCGACTTCTGATTCTTTCGTGACTTTAGGTGAGTGTTTCATGAATTCGTTTCTGATTTATTTATGTGTTGGAAGTACCTTGTTCTTGCAGAAGGATTATCCCTTTTTGAAAATTTATGTCTGATTTACGACCCACGTTAGTTTGGTATTAATTTTTCAGTTTTTTGGATTTAATAAGCTTCCGTGGATTTCGGAATTGTGAATTTGGGTATGCATGGGCTATTAATCGGCTTTCTCTCGAGCGAAGCTTGGGCTGTAGGAATTTTCTTTTCTTTTATTTTTTTAATTGTAATTATTTCTGTTTTGCTCGACTTCTTGGTATTCTAAAAAATTTTTAGGGTATTGCGGAATTAGTCCATGAGGTGCTTTGAGTTGATGTGATTTGAGTTTTTGGGATCCATGAAGGAAAAGAAAAATGTTTTTTCAATCAAATGCAATGTTGCATGCTAATTAAGTTTACGTACCCTGCAAGTACAAGATTCAATGGAAGAATTTAATTGGAACCGTGATCTGCTGACGAGTTCTGAAAGAGCCTCTTCTTTAGGCTCACCTGACGAGAATGCACATAAGAGTGACAGTAGTAGAATAACCAGAAGTCCTTTTTTAAATGTGAAACTCGTAGTTCGTTTTACTGACTCCCATCAAGGTAATATTCATGGCAACATTGCTGCTGTGGAAACAGAATTTTTCTCCATTCCATCCATGATAATACCAGGTGCTGTAATAGTATCTATAGTTTCTTTCCAGGTCAGTGAATAAGTTAAGTTTTAGGTAAATTTGTTTTTTTTGAGCATAAAAGGCATTCCAGCTGTAAGGGATTTTCCCTGTACGTTGTATCATATTTTGCTATTGGGATAGTAGGCTCTATGTTATAATATGCGACCAGATGTTTAATATATGTGAAAAGTTGTACCTAATTTCACTAGTCACAAATAATTTCTCTGTTTGCCAGGTCTACATGGGGCAAAGCTCTCTTTTCTGCAAATTAAGAGATAATCAAATGTTGATGCTGATTTTTGCTGTGCTTTTCCTTTTCGTAGAAATTTAATATCAACCTCCTTTTCATGGACATACTTGTGGTGTAGGAGATTACATAGGTGACTGGAGAAACTGAGCTGATTCTTTCTTTGTAATTTATATTCAAGTTACTGTTGTTCATGCACCAACCAAGAATGGAAACAAAACCAGCTTTATCTATTCAAAGACTGGGTGGGAGACAACTGAGTAACTGTGGGGCATCTGGTGCTCTATCTTCTTCTTTACCCGTTCTTCCGATTCCTCGAGAAGAAAATTATCCCAGTTTTTCTGATTCCCAGCAGGTTTTCCTTGAGAGTGGACTTGCACGACGTCCTCCATCTGTCATTTCAGCATTGTCTTCCAACAGTGGGGTTGTTGGTCATATATTTTCTTCATCTTCAGGATTTTCTAATGATCTTCATTTTTCATCCATTCAACAGCAAGAAAAGCAACCAGGACAACCGCCTTTCATTTCTCAATCAACAAATAGTGGGTCTTCAGTTCTAGGACCACGTTCTGTTGACTCTGGAGTTCTCCAATCAACTGCATCAAGCAACTTTAACAAAGATACTAATAACACATGGTGTGCAGATGCACTACCTGGTTTTCTTGATTTTCCAATAAATACTGCAGTCCAAAACACTCACCTTCATGGTAGCAATGGTGGTGGTGCTGCGCTTCCTTCTGAATATCTTAATAAACCAAATGATTGGCAGGATTGGGCTGATCAGCTTATTACAGATAATGATGCTTTGACTTCTGATTGGAACGAGCTTCTTGCTGATGCAAGTGCCGTGGATCCTGAGGTAAAGGTTGAGGTTATTCCACCATGCATGACTTTTAGAGCATTCTCTTTTGTTTTGTGTGGTCTCTCTTCAACAGATGCCACAAAATGGTTAAGCTTTTCTTCTTTCTGCTACTACAGTTATTGTGTCAAATGCCCAACCAGTCAACAATTATCTCAACGCAATCCCAAATATCCCAGCAGCTTCCAGCTACACCTGTAGAAACTTGCAATGCTGTTGTTCAATCATCCTCCGCAAATTCCACTTCAGCAAAGCAACGCATGCGTTGGACACCTGAACTTCATGAGGCCTTTGTGGAGGCAGTCCACAAACTGGGTGGAAGTGAAAGTAGGTTTCCTTCTTGCTTAACTGCCTTAAGATGATCCAGGTTAAACTCATGATCCTGGCAATCAGACCGATTACTGCAATTTTTTATCACAGGAGCTACTCCCAAAGGTGTCCTGAGGCTAATGAAAGTTGAAGGCTTGACAATCTATCACGTTAAAAGCCATCTACAGGCATGTATTATATATAATCATGTTCTAGACCTGCATCTATCATGACCTGCATTGGTTATTCTATACTAAACGTAGAATCTGTTTCTACACTACAGAAGTACCGTACGGCTAGATACAAGCCTGAGACCACAGAAGGTGTGTCACAAGTTCTCTCTGATCTTTTTACTCCAATTTTTATGCTGTTCGTGTCTTCAAATTTATGTTACTTGATCATTCTCCCATTCAAACTATAGAACTAAATAGGGGAAGATGTAGCTAGTGACAGGTGGTTGAATAAGTTTCATACCAGGAGAGTAAAATTGCTTTTCTTCTTTTTCTTTTCCTCTTTTTCGGGACGGGGCATACTTAGTTTACTTTGGTTTTCTTTGCTGGTTTTCTAGAAGATTACGTGAGTTCTTTTCACCTGTTTCTTGAATTTAAGGTTGTGGCCCTTTTTGTTACTTGGGTTTGTTTGTTTATTTATTTATTTCATTTCATTTAACAGACCCTATTAGTCATGACTTGGGATAAAGGGATATTTTTATTCACCTCTCTAAGATGATTTCTAGTCCCATTTGTTTGATATAATGGGTTTTAAACCTATACTTCATTGATGTGGTGCCAATCACTCCTCCATGACTTTAACGCTTGCAGTTTCCTAGATACTGACCCATTTTCATTGAGTAACCTGTTATAAAAATGTGATTTTGCTTCGTTATGCTGTCGAATTACTCTCTTGTGTATACTCTTTGTATCATTTTCCTTATGTCATTCCCTCTTTGTGTCAAATAGGAAAGAGCTGATCTGAAAGTTAAGACTTTCACATTTTAATATTACCTGGCAATGCATTGTCTACACTCCCAGTTGATTAATATGAGGCACACACCAAGACAGATGTACTTTATGGATTATTATTTTATTTCCTCTTATTTGTTTCTCTTTTTCCTTGGTTGCCTTACACTGTTTCTAAAGCGTCATCACTTTGAAGTGGTTGTGGAAAGACTATTGGTTTTTCAGATATGCTTTAAAATCATCATATAGACAAATTTTCTTTTCTTTTCATCACCTAAAAAGAAAGCCATGTTCTCTTTTGCAGAATCTTCAGAGAGAAAGACAACCTCCATTGAAGAACTTTCATCTCTGGACTTGAAAACGTAAGTTTAGTTTCTCTTTGTTGGATCACTACTTCTGAAATGGGATTTCTTTTCTTAATCATGTCCCGCAGTTAATGTATTATTTGGAGTTGATCGGAAGAAGAAACTTAGACTGAAAATCCGGCTGAATGGGACATAAACAATTGGATTCTAGTTGTTGTGAGCATTGATCTGTTTACTGTTGTTGCTAGCACATTAAGAATCCTACCTGGGGACTACGTCCATTTTAGCTCCTGTAATGACAGATACGGCCATATATATTATTAAAAGCTTGTGGTAAAAATGGATTTGCATTAGTTGCCATTATATGTTTTTAACCTTTGAATTCTGTTACTGTAGCTTGAATATATCTTAATTTAAATCTTGTGATCCACACTTTTTCTAATGTTCAGAACACGTGTTTGCTGGATTTGAACAAAATGAAGATCATAGATGTAGACAGTGATGAAACTCCAAATGCCTTGTTTGCTTGTATTACTATCCTATTAAAAAGTTCCACTTGCTCTGCTTCTTTACATATACATAAAATTTAAATAAAGGTTTTTCCGCTGCGTGAAAACCCCATTCACTGAGCACCTTCTTCTTTCTGAAATTACCCTGTTGGATGAAAATATTCTTCCTCAGCTTCTTTTGATTTTGGTTACTAAGTTTTGTGTACTTTCTTCTGTTGATGTGTATAATTTGTTACCTTGTGTCATGCAGTTTTACCGTGGTGTAACGCTGTGATAAGCCACCATTCATATCACATGTTGTCCATGATTATTCAGTTTAGCTGATCTTATGAATTGATTTGGTTGATTAGTTTTTAATTAATGGTATATGATAGGTCAATGATGTCATCTCTACATGATTTGTCATAAGAGGATGTGTGGTAATTGTTGGGCCAACGTGTAAGGGTTGCTATTAGGATTCTGGTTATGAGTTAATGTTGTGTGAAAATAATAAAACTTTAGATTTGGATTGGTGGAGAACTTCGAGGTAAGGAAGCCACCACATAATAAGTAACGCATGACAATGTAGTAGGCCCAGCAAAACCTTTAGCTAGCTGTTTGTGTATAGGATGGTTTAGTGCTGGAAATGAACAGTTTGGTTAATGCAATAAGGACAGAAATGGAATGAAATAAAGACGGAATATCTCACATTTCTTGTAATGATGGTGGAAGTGGAATAACAAATTACGTATCTGCCAATTGTGGAATACCTCACTTTTGTGAACAAAGATTATTTTCTGTATGTCACAAATGTTTCCTTTTGATGAAACAGTTTCTCAGTAAATTATGGATTTAATTTGTGTTTCATTCGCAGAAATTTTCACAAACATATTGGCATTGGGTTTTAAGTTATGCAGCACTTTTGGGCAATATTGATCTGGCACAATGTGTTTCAAATTTTGAGAAATAACGTTTTGGAAAAGTGTAGTGCTCAATATATTAAGATGCTTTATACCATATCCTTTGTGCCTTATTGTTATGCTCATTTGTTTTTGGAACAGGGGTATCGAGATCACTGAAGCTCTTCGATTGCAGATGGAAGTCCAAAAGAGGCTTCATGAACAACTTGAGGTATGAATTTATGATCTGTGAAAATTTTGCTTCATGAGATGGGTGATTCTAGGTTGGTCGATTAGTTAGTAGGTTGTGTATTATGGGAGGAAGAATACATAGGAAATAATTAAGCTGATGAGCCAGTGGAGTATTTACTTTTCCAACTCATGCCCCAAACCCACAAGGCTTCACACTTTAGGCATCGAGCTTGATCCTGTAATTGTTACTAATATTTCAGAAATGAGAAACATATAGAAATACATACGAGTATGGCCCTGGCAACTCTGCCGTTGGTCATTGCATGGATGAGAAAATATCTTGAAGAGATATGGCTTCCTGATTATCAAGTATGAAGATTAAAAATAATGCAGCTTGGTCTTCTCTTCATATTCTGATACCTGGTTACTGTTGCTGCAGATTCAAAGAAATCTACAGCTTCGAATAGAAGAACAAGGGCGATACCTTCAGATGATGTTTGAGAAGCAGTGCAAGTCCGGCATGGACTTGCTCAAGGGGGCTTCATCCACCAGTGAAAACCACCCCTTCAAAGAGCCGCAAAATTCACCTGCCAAAGATAATTCAGGAGTAGAAGCTGATAACAGCAATAAAGCAGATGACCCGGCTAATGTAGCCACAGGATCAGGAGAAACTTCTCAGACGGCGGGAGAGAAACAAAGAGTACCAGAGGCCGAAGTACTTGGAAATCCCAAAGGAAAAGTGGAGTCGCCACCACCATCAAAGCGTGCAAGAGTGGACGAGTAGGCTCTCGTTGTTTCTGAATAATAGCAAGACCTGAATTGGTAAATGGATCAAGAATTCTTGCATTACACTCCAGAGTAAGCTTGCTTGGCAAACTGTCAAGTTTTTTAGTTCTTTTGTTTGATGAAGAAACTCTCGTGGGCATTGGCTTATGTTTTTCTCAAACTTTTAAGCAACCTCTGGATTTTGACTGAGAATGTAGAATTTTTGGTTGGGAAATGAAGCCATGTTTTTGCCCCGAAGTATGTTTTTGATATCCAGGATTCTTCATGTAAGAATTATTCCATCCCATGATTTAATAATTTGGGTTATGTGAATACAAGGTTACCCCTTTAACCTGTCTGATTGTCAAACATCCGCTCTGTTTGTTGGGTATCTTTATAATTTCATTTGGTGGATATTATCAAATTATGCAGAAAGGAGATGAGAATTTTTAGACATGGGTCTACTGAATTTTTCATGCTGTCCAGATTATCAAAAAGGGGCCTAACATTGAGTAATCAACGAGTGAGTCGGTTCTTTAAGGTGTAAATTAGAGCTTCAATGCCGTCAGCCAACTTCCAATATTTTCTTTTGAAGAATAAATAAATAAAATAGCAAATAAGGTGGTTGGTTGTGTGTGATGCAAAATTCCTGTCTGACAGATAAGTCCAATTTTATTAGTCATATTGTGATTGGTTGGATTAAAAATAATATTCTCTTTTAAGATTAGAGATCGACCATTTCTATCAATAGCTGCTTTTGTTAAAATTCAAGCAATTTTTTAAAACTCGCTTCAGATGAATAAGAGGGTTTAGTAACAAATTGCTTCTTACAGCATGTGCTGCATTGTTTTTACTCACAACAATTCAATTAGTTCTTCAACTAAAAAAATATTAATCATTCAATTTTTTGAAACTAATATTAGCCTCGTGATTAATTGAATTATGCTAAACTCTAGCTTGAATTTTTTTTGTTTGTGAGTTGCACAACACCCAATCCACATAACAAAAATCAATACCAGATAAAATACATATGGTCTTGTGATTAGATAAATAAATTACTTTTTGATTTTTTTTTCCCCAACACACCAACAAAACAATTAAAAAAATAAAAGATAAAAGGTCACGTTAGTATAGAAATGTGAAAAGCACAAGTACACAAATGCTAATATGACAAAAAGGAAGTTTGGTGTGTATATAGGAACTTTGAGTGGAAGCTACATTGACAAGCTCACATGATATTTTACAGGCAAAATTACCTTCCCCCACGGTGGCAAAAAGAAGAAGCAAGCAAACTGTCCCTCTCTCCTCACCTGTCTTACTTCTCTTCCAATCAACCCTTCTAATTAATCAGACCTCTCACCTATCAGCTGGTACCCTCCCAAGTCCCAACACACACACACACACACACAACTTCTCCATTAATTCTTAAAAACCGCTCTTCCCCTCATCCCTCCCCACCTCCAAATTATCTCAAAGATTTCATTGGTTTCTTGCCATGGCTGGCCTCTTTACCGGCTCCCATGGCCGCAACGAACTCCATGTTTTCCATGGTTCCGATGAGGTGCATAGCTTTTTCTTTTCTCGCTTACGTCCATGCATGGATATAATATATATGTGTGTATATATATTTATTCACATGCAATTATCTTGTATATATATGCATGTTTATGTCGGGTACATGTCAATGTATCCCTGAAATTACAGAACGATTGGCGTCAAACTCGCGAGCATGGGATCAAAACAAAAACGTGTAGGATATGTGGAGATGAGATTGGTTTGAAGGAGAATGGAGAGATGTTCGTGGCGTGCAACGAGTGTGGATTTCCCGTTTGCCGGCCTTGCTATGAGTACGAGAGGAGCGAAGGCCATCAGACCTGCGCTCAATGCCACACTCGCTACAAACGTCAAAAAGGTATATAGATTGAATGTATAAAGAATTCAAAATGTAATAGTTTATGGTTGATCTGACTGATCATGCATAGTATATTTTGTTTAGGCTCCCCTCGAGTTGAAGGGGATGAGGAAGAAAATCATGATGATGATTTTGAAGATGAATTTCAGATCAAGAATCGGCATCATAGCGCTCATGATCATCAACATTTGGTAATTATATATAAGTAATATATTAGTAGCAATTATATTTAATAATTCACAAGTTCAATCCCTTTGGAACAAGTACTTGAAAGGGAGGGAGGGGCATAAAGAGAGAGGATTTGAAATAAATGAAATGCTCAATAAAAATGAGACAGAAAATGTTTAAATGGAACTATAGACTAAAGTTTCTTTCTTTGCTTTTTTGGGAGGGTTTTGGGTTTTAGTATTGTCCATTTATATTCTTTATAGTTTAAGAAATATTATTAATTTATTGATTTCATGAGTTTCGAGCTACTTAAGAAAGAGCACTCAAGTGAATTTATTTTGAAACTAAAAATTTGATTGAAGTAATCCTATATTAAAGGTATGGATAAAAAAAGTCAGATTAGGATGATAGGATCTATATGTACAAATTTGATTTGAGTTGAGTCAATTCAGATTTTAATTTAGATCTCGATCAATAAATAAATATTACCACACACTCTGAATACTTGATATATGGATCATAAATGAACTAAGCCATCTATATATACTCATAATTACCTATCAGTTGAGACTGATGTCATTTTTCTCCAATCTCACTCTTTCTTATCATAATCTTTTCGAACACACCCTTGAGTTTATAAGGCAATCGTCCTGCTCCACTTTTGAACTAGTATTCTATAATCAAGTGCAAACTCAATCTTGACCACCAACTCATCTAGATTTGAATGTTGAGTGGTTAGTTGGTCTAATAACGTCACATAAGGTTCCGAATTAAAAGTAATATACTTCTCATATCATATTTTAAGATAATCAATGTTTATTGTTACATTAATATAATGAGATCCGATTGATTAATGTTTTGCAAGGTGTCATGCAAAAAAATAAAAGCCCATTTGTAAGATGGGCCAAACAATACATATTGGGCCAGGCCAACAGTCAGACAGATGAAATGCACCAATAACCAATTGAATGAGCCATACTTCCTTGTCAACTTTTTTTTTATTTGATTTGCAATTCTGCCGTCGGTGTTTTGTCAAGAAAGAGGCCACTGTTTTAATTTTGCATACGCTCGCAGGATCATGGGGATTACAATCAACATCAAGATCATATCAATGGCGGAGCGGCCATTCCTTCCGTTGCAGGAAGTGGTAATCAAATCTCTCATTGAAATATTCAAAACCCCTGTTCAAGAATTACCCTTTATTGCAAAATCTGAATTTTTATGCACAGTTGCAGGCAAAGATTTTGAAGGTGAAAAAGAAACTTACAGCAATGAGGAATGGAAGGAAAGAGTGGAGAAATGGAAAACCAGGCAAGAAAAGAGAGGTCTCATTACCAAAGCAGATGATGGTGGAAATGAGCAAGATGATGATGATGAATATCTGTGAGATTTTCTTCTTCCTTTTCCTTTTTTTATCTTTCTTTTTTGATTTTCTTGGTTTTTGATTCATTTTTGTGTCAATCGTTTTTTGTTATTGTTTTGTGTTTCCTCAGTATGGCTGAAGCCCGTCAACCACTCTGGCGAAAAGTTCCAATTCCTTCCCGCCTAATCAGCCCATATCGCATAGTCATCGTCATACGTTTCATCATTTTGTGTTTCTTCTTCCATTTTAGAATCTTGACCCCAGCATATGATGCTTTTCCCTTATGGATTATCTCTGTGATATGTGAGATTTGGTTTGGTGTGTCCTGGATTCTTGATCAGTTTCCCAAATGGTTCCCTATTAACAGAGAAACCTATCTTGATCGCCTCTCCTTGAGGTTTGAGCGTGAGGGTGAGCCCGATCGGCTTGCCCCAGTTGATTTCTTTGTGAGTACAGTGGACCCTCTTAAGGAACCTCCCATTATTACAGCAAACACGGTGCTCTCAATCTTGGCTGTCGATTATCCAGTGGAGAAGGTGTGTTGCTATGTGTCTGATGATGGTGCATCCATGCTTCTCTTTGACACATTGTCCGAAACTGCTGAGTTTGCAAGGAGGTGGGTGCCATTTTGCAAGAAGTATAGTATTGAGCCTAGAGCACCTGAGTTCTACTTCTCCGAGAAAATTGACTACTTGAAAGATAAGGTTCAGCCTACCTTCGTAAAGGATCGTAGGGCTATGAAGGTAAGTTATGCAATTTTTTTGTCTTGTGCTATCCCTTGTGAATTTTAGTGGAAGGAGATCACTCCTTGAGAGTCTCGATCTATTGCAGAGAGAGTACGAAGAGTTCAAAGTGAGAATTAATGCCTTAGTAGCTAAGGCTCAGAAGAAACCAGAAGAAGGATGGGTTATGCAAGATGGTACTCCGTGGCCAGGGAACAACACTCGTGATCATCCTGGCATGATTCAGGTTTTTAAGATTTAAGATCAATGATAAGAAGAAAATGCACCCTGAAACAATGCTTAAGCCTCAAGTCCTTTATCAACTGGCTCATTGCGAATTGCTAATATAAATAATCCAGGCGTGATGTAATGAGCATGAAGTTTTTCATGTTGCAGGTATATTTGGGAAGTGAAGGTGCGCTTGATATTGAAGGTAAGGAGCTACCACGGCTAGTATATGTCTCACGTGAGAAACGGCCAGGCTATCAGCACCATAAGAAAGCTGGTGCAGAGAATGCACTGGTAAGTAGTTGCTAAGTAAAGATTGGCTGCACTTTTTGGGCATAAAAAGATGTTGATTTAGTGTTGCTGACACTTGGGACCTGCTACATGTGCAATCAACAGGTTCGAGTTTCTGCAGTGCTTACTAATGCACCATTCATTTTGAACCTGGATTGTGATCATTACGTCAACAACAGCAAGGCTATCAGAGAAGCTATGTGCTTTCTGATGGATCCCCAAGTTGGGAAGAAGCTCTGCTATGTCCAGTTTCCCCAGAGATTTGATGGCATTGATCGCCATGATAGATATGCTAATCGCAATGTTGTGTTTTTCGATGTAAGTTGCATTGTTTCATTTCTATGCATTTTGCACATCGATAAGAGCTCTATACTCTTTCACTACTCTCTCAATCCAGATAATTACTATACATGACCCTCTTTGACCACAGTATCTAAAATCAATTCTGTTACTGCAAATTGTTATTTAACAGATCAACATGAAAGGACTAGATGGCATCCAAGGGCCTGTATATGTTGGAACTGGGTGTGTCTTTAACAGGCAGGCATTATACGGCTATGATCCACCAGCATCTGAGAAGCGGCCTAAGATGACTTGTGATTGCTGGCCGAAATGGTGCTGCTGCTGTTGTGGTGGATCAAGGAAATCAAGGAGCAAGAAGAAAGGATTTAAGGCTTTGCTAGGGCTGGGAGGACTCTATAGCAAGAAAAAGAAAATGATGGGAAAGCAGTACACAAGGAAATCATTTGAACCAGCTTTTGATCTTGAGGAAATTGAAGAAGGGCTGGAAGGATATGATGAGTTGGAAAAATCATCACTCATGTCCCAAAAGAATTTCGAAAAACGGTTTGGGATGTCACCAGTTTTCATTGCTTCCACTCTAATGGAAGAGGGTGGTCTTCCTGAGGGGAGTAACCCAATGTCACTAATCAAAGAAGCCATTCATGTTATTAGTTGTGGTTATGAGGAAAAAACTGAATGGGGTAAGGAGGTAAGTAAAACCATTAAGCCAATTATTACATTGTCTCTCAGAATCTTTATTTTCCCATTTGAGGAGTCAGTAAAATTACTTTTACTTGATACTGCGGTGAATCTGTTTTTTTCGAACTGAGTACAAGACCTTTCATCTAGTGTATGACCAATATCTTTTGAATTTTTTTGATCCACAGATTGGATGGATTTATGGTTCAGTTACAGAAGATATTTTGACAGGCTTCAAAATGCACTGTAGAGGATGGAGGTCTGTGTACTGCTCACCAAAGAGACCTGCTTTCAAGGGATCAGCTCCAATCAATCTTTCTGATAGGTTGCACCAAGTTCTGAGATGGGCTCTTGGTTCTGTTGAAATCTTCCTAAGTCGTCATTGTCCACTTTGGTATGGCTATGGAGGAAAGCTCAAAGGGCTTGAGAGACTTGCTTATATTAACACAATTGTGTACCCCTTCACTTCCATTGCTCTGTTAGCCTATTGCACACTTCCAGCTGTGTGTCTTCTTACTGGAAAATTTATTGTTCCAACTGTAAGTACCTCAATATTACAAAGTAAATATTAGAGAAAAAGTCACATGGAGGCATTAGGTCACTTAATTCTATTGCTGGGGGAAATAAGAAGCTAAAAATTTTGAATGACTTTTGACTCGAAGCGCAGGCCTACTGACTATTAGGAGAATAGTTGCTGAAATATCCCATATACTTATATTGGAAAAATTGCTGGTTATCAATCACAAAGAATAGAATAATCTGGATTATAGCCTTTATGTTTGTCGGAAGATTGTTTACTACTTTTCTGATTTAAATGTCATTCGTTGTGCAGCTGAACAACCTAGCAAGCATATGGTTTATTGCACTTTTCCTCTCCATTATTGCAACAGGCGTGCTTGAGCTCCGGTGGAGTGGAGTTAGTATTGAGGATTGGTGGCGTAATGAGCAATTCTGGGTCATTGGTGGTGTCTCAGCACATCTTTTTGCAGTTTTCCAAGGACTTCTCAAGGTCCTTGCTGGAGTTGACACAAACTTCACAGTTACATCAAAAGCAGCTGATGATGCTGAGTTTGGGGAGCTCTACCTCTTCAAATGGACAACTCTTCTCATTCCACCAACCACGTTGATCATCCTTAATATGGTTGGTGTAGTGGCAGGAATTTCTGGTGCCATTAACAATGGCTATGGTTCGTGGGGTCCTCTCTTTGGAAAGCTATTCTTTGCCTTCTGGGTTATTGTTCATCTCTATCCATTCCTTAAGGGGTTGATGGGAAGGCAAAACAGAACTCCTACGATTGTGGTTCTCTGGTCTATTCTTCTAGCTTCAATCTTCTCACTTGTTTGGGTTCGAATAGATCCTTTCTTGCCCAAACAAACTGGACCCATACTCAAACAATGTGGCGTGGAGTGCTAATCTCCTTTATGCATTGAGCTGTCTTATCATTCTCAATCTCTTTGCCATTTTTGTCTTGTGGTTTGCCGCGTACTGCACAAGTTTCGCCAGCAATAGTGATACCTAAAGTGCTGGCATATGTAAATTTGTAAACATAAGAACTCTGTGGAGGGTTTGATTTTTGCCCATCTTTTTACCTCTTGAATGATGTAATTGAAACTGTCAACTTCATCTTATTTTGGCGCTTGATTCTAATGCCATTATTGCTCGATTTACACTCTGGATAGCATGCAACTCCTTGAAACTACCTCATGATCATATTTTCCAATACTTTTTGTATCATAAAAGCAGTTATATTGTTCATCTTTCATAATTTCCACAGATATAGTTTGGAGGGAATTAGATGGGCGTAAAATGTGCTGGAGCTTGAAATTACTAATACATTCTTTCTTCTATATATATACAAATCTGTCAACACTCGTAGTCTCCTAATGATATGGATTCCACAATATGTTTCTGTTGTACAATCCACTTATTGTTTATTTTCACTTATCTCAGCAAAATTGCTGACTCTTACTTTGAGAAATTTGTTAATTTGCTTATTTTCATTCTTCCTAGTGGCTCTGGCAGGTAAGCCTGAGTATGAGCTGACAATTCTTGTGCAACAAAACGCATGTTAGGCCGTGACTCAGGGGTGGCCCGTGTGCATGATAATGCAATGGTGACTACAAACACCACTTCCTCTGCTATTTGGCCAGTGGGAGGTGGAAGCCGCTGATCGAGCAGATCCTTCAAAAACATATCTGGATCACTTTGCAATGCTGCTTTTGCTGAAAGTGAAGATATCAGCTCTCCTGGATGCCTACCCATCATAACTTCCAAGGCCACCACTCCAAAGCTGTAAACATCAGATTTCTCCGTGACCTTCATGGTAAGGGCTAGCTCTGCATGTCCGGATGAAGTAACTTGTTATTGGAACATTCTCATTTGACAGAATTAGCAAAATTTTGATTCATCATGAGTATGAAAATAGAAGCTAGAGAAATCTAAGAGAAGCATCAGACAAACAGAAGCTGAATACTAACACTTGCTTTGTGTAAAGTAGAAAATGTGGATAATTCATCACCTGGGGCCATGTAACCGTATGAGCCTGCAATTGTTGTCCAATTTGATGAATCAGAGTTAAGTAATTTTGCCGTGCCAAAATCTGAGAGCCGTGGCTCGAATTCTGACTCGAGTAAAATGTTGTTTATTGATACATCACGATGCACAATAGGTGGGGAGCAGTCATGATGCAGGTAAGCTAGTGCATGAGCCACTCCTCGGACAATGTTCACCCTTGTGGCCCAGTTCAGTTCGAAGGCCTCCTCCTCATCATACAGAAGTTTTCCCAAGCTACCTCTCTCTACATACTCGTAGACCAAGTACATTGAACCTTTCTTAGAGCAATATCCATAAAGCTTAATTATGTTCCTGTGCCGCACTTCTGTCAATGTCCGGATTTCATTCTCAAAACTATGACGTCTTGTCAGTGGTATATCACTTGAGTCTGATATGTTGAGACTTTTTACTGCTACAGTCTGTCCATTTGGCAAATCAGCTCTGTAAACTCTTCCAAATCCTCCTCTTCCAATGCAGTATTTCTCACTAAAATCTTCTGTTGCTTGGACAATATCTCCAAATGTAAGTTTCCCTTCTCTTTCCCAAATGAGTGATTCAGAATTCTCATACTTCGTCCTACTTCTGGTTTCTTCATCATATTGCTTGGTTCTCCTATGGAAGATGAGAAATCCAGCAATAATCGTTGTCAAGATTATGAGGCTACCAACTGGAACAATGATTGCTATAAGAATTGTTGTCCCTTTATTTTGTGACTTTGAAGTTGAAGAGTTTACTTCACAAGGAGATAATCCTTCCGCAGCTCCACACAAACCAGGGTTTTCAATGAAAGATTTTGCAGGTGCTCTGCTGAATATACCACCTGTGGGGATCGGACCAGACAGCTTGTTGTAGGAGAAATCAAAATTTCTCAGACTAATCATTCCAGATAATGCTGAAGGAATTCTGCCTGAAAGATTGTTATGCGAAAGGTTGAAAATTTCTAAAGAGGTGAGCCTTCCCAAGGATGGTGGAATCATCCCTGAAAGTGAATTGTTGCTGAGGTCCAACAAGGACTGTAACCCCATTATGTTGCCAAGTTCAGGTGGGATGTCCCCTGATAAAAAGTTATTTCTCAGGTTCAAGCTTAACAAGCCTCTGAAATTCCCTACGATGCCTGGAATATTTCCTGTGAATTTATTTCCTGACAAATCAAGATACTGGAGCCTTGTTAATCGGCCAATAGTCTGAGGAATTTCTCCGCTCAACTGATTGTTGCTCAGATTGAGATTGAACAGTTGATCAAAATTTCCCAGTTCAACAGGAACTTCACCTGTTAACTCATTTGAACTCAGGACGAGCATGCGCAGCTGTGTCAGATTCCCCAGCTCAGCTGGGATCTTTCCAGAAATTTTATTGTGATCCATCTCAATATTTGTCAGATTTCCATATTGTCCCCACTGTGGTGTAAGTTGGCCAGTAAATTGATTTCTGCTGAGAGAAAGGAATTCAAGATTTGGATGAATTCCAAATGCCTCTGAAATATTACCAGAAAATTGGTTCTCTTCCAGGCGTACTCTATTTAAGAACGAGCAATTCCTAAGGCAGTCTGGCAATGGCCCAGAAAAGCTGTTGTTGTTCACTGTAAATTGATTCAAAGCAAAACTACTGCACAATCCAGGGGGAAGTGCCCCAGAGAAGCTGTTATTCGAAAAGCTAACATTGGCTAAATTGTGACTGTTTCTTCCAAGCTCCTGTGGGAGGATGCCTGAAAGGTTATTAGTAAACACAGACAAAGTTGTCAGATTCCTGAGGTTTGCGATTGACTCAGGCAGTTGCCCACTCAAATGGTTGGTATTGAGATCAAGAATCTCCAGTAACGGCAAATCTCCAATTACAGGCGGTATGGTTCCAGTGAGACTGTTGGAGTAAAGGTTTAAGATTGAAAGATTTGTGAGGTTCCCAATTGTTGGAGGGATTTCACCAGAAAACCAATTGGATGAAAGGTCTAGCATCAATAAGTTTCTTAGGCTTCCTATCTCTGGTGGGATCGAGCCTGAAAATGTATTATTATAAAGAAACAGATATTGGAGATTTGTCAGTAGGCCTATCTCAGATGGAACTTTCCCAGTGAAACGATTATTTTGGACTTGCAATGATGTTAGTTGGGTCCAATTGCTGATAAAATGAGGCGCGATGTCACCAGAGAGATTATTTTCAGATATTCCCAATTCAGATAAGTTGGTCAAATCTGACAAGGATAAAGGCAGTGGTCCAGAAAATGAATTCTTGGCTAAAGCTAAGTAGGAAAGGTTGGTGCAAAGGCCAAGCTCAGGGGAGATGGTGGAATTGAAGCCATTTGTACTGAGATCTAGACGCCAAAGATGTCTGAGTTGACCTATAGAAGGTGGAATATCCCCTTGAAATGAATTGTTGAGCAGTTCAAGAATTTGAAGATCAGGAATCAGGCTGACAGAATCAAGAATATAGCCGGAGAAGAAGTTGCTTCCCAAGCGAAGATCTTTCAGCCTTGATAACTTGGTAAGATTTGCTGACAAGGGGCCTTCAAATGAATTGGCTGTGAGGTTAAGATATTCAAGCTTGATCAGATTGCTGAATAATGATTCAGGAATTCGGCCTGTCAATTGGTTTAGTGACAAATCAAGAAAAGTAAGGTTCAGGCAACTGGTTACAAAACCTGGAAATCCCAAGGTAAGTTCATTGTAATAAAAGCTGAGATGTGTTAGGAAAGGGAAACTCGGAATTTTAGACCAATCAGGAGTCTCCAAGTAATTAGAACCGAAATCCAGGTACTCTACCTTCTGAAGATTGCCAATTTCAATAGGGATCACTCCATTGAGATTGTTGTTGTACAAACTAATGTACTGAATCTCTGTCAAAGCACCAATCTCAGATGGAATAGAACCCTCCAGCAAATTGTTGCTGAGGTCCAAGAAAGTGAGCTTGGATAGATTGCCAATATCATTTGGTATCGACCCATTGAAATTATTCCCATTAAGGTTGAAGATGGTAACATTTGGGAAAGAGTTGAAATCCAGCTGGTCAACTGTTCCTGCCAGATTTGCGCCAGATAAGTTGATCTCAGAAATCGAGCCGCCACTATTACAGCGAATCCCTGTCCATCTGCAGAGGTTTCTGAAGTTGTCAAGGGACCATGAATTTAGAGAAGGAGACGGTGATAAGGTGTTCTTCCACCTGACTAGAGCTTCTGCTTCTGTTCTTGCTGAGGATGCTGCCTTGAATGGGGAAAAAGTTAGCAGAAAAATATCAAGGAAGAAAATGAAAGCAGTCTGGGAAGTTTTCATGGCTGCTTTACTGAAGGTAATAATACTATATAATACCTATTTATTATGTCTCATATCCGCAGTATAGATCACTGTGATGAGAATTTTAACAGAAATTTGAAAGAACCAAGATTGATTGATGTGATTGAACACGGATTTGACAAATTTTAAGTAGCCTGGATATTTTGTCAAAAGTGCTAGCTTACCTACTCTCGGTTTGGCTTATGGTATAGTTTTTGGTCAAAAGCTGGTATCTTGTTCATATATAACTTAAAAGAAGCTTCTGTGTTTTTCGTGTGTTCCTATTTATACTTCAAAGCAAATTCTTGGAAGTACCCATACAAAGCCTTCCCACCCCCACCCGCTGTGTGAACCACTGATACTGCTAATGGGAACTAACCCGACTTTTGGTTTAAGTTGAATCTTGTGAACTTCCAAGCTGAGGGCTAGCATTAGTCTCTACAAGATGGCTTGGACTGGCTGGCTGAAGCCCCAAACTCAAGAAAAATTGTGGTTGGTGATTAAAGGAGAGTTAACATCTTAGACCCCACCATATGACTTTCTCATATCAGGCTTTAATTTTTGTGGAATTCCAACAACTTGGGTAGTTGTTAGGGTCAGAAAAGGTCGCCTCATCCAACCCCCTCCGCCCCCCAACCCTCCCCCGCATAATGGTATTCATTATGAGAGATGATGTTGGGGGCAGCATGTCGTCTCCTTGACTATATTTTTATTACTTGTCTAGGGATATATATGTAATATTACACCAAATAGCCGTATCTTTCTTTTTAATAGAAGATTTGTTTGAGTCAATGGACTATGATGCAATTTCACTGAAGGTTGCTCTTCTATGGCAGTTGGAGGTGAAACTAAAGGCCCTTTTGTTTGTATCTCGGAAAGAAATTTTTAAAAATTTTGCTGCTTGATATATGGAATTGTTTTTGTTTTGCATTTTTTTTTGGTTAAAAATATTTTTTTTATTTTTTTTTCAATTATTTCTACACGTACGATATAATTCTCACTACATCTATCAAAATCAAATTACATTAGACATAAAGTAAATAGGGAGTATTTCAATAATATCCAAAACTATTAAAGTATGTTTATATTAAAAAAATACATCTTTTCAGGCATAAAAATTATAAACTAAATAATATAAAAAATTATTAAAGTATGTATATATTCAAAAAATATATCCTTTCATGCATAAAAATTATAAACAAAATAAACTTTCATTTTTATGTTGACCCTATTCAACTTTTCACGGAATATATGCAAGTGACTTTTTTTTTTGTTTTGTTGTAACACAAAATCAAATACAACTTCTGTTGAGATTGAAAATACAGATGAAAGTACAAATATATGGTCCCTGAATTGTATCCACTATGTGAGGCTTTTTTCTAACTTTTCTTGTGATGATTCCACAAAATTTATTCCTTTTTCTAATTTAAACTTTTATGATAATTCCACTAAGTAAGGTCTTCCTAAGTAATCATTGCAGATATCAGAAATGCTGTCTATCCAAATGTTTTATTTAATGTAAGTCTTAAAGGCATGATTAACCTATCTGTCTAAACTGCACCCATAATTGATGCAGTGAGATCAACAAAATAATGATAATAAGGGGACAAAAAAAAGATAGCTTATGATTTGGCTACTAAGCTACCTATATTCTATTGTGGTTAACAAAATGACTTAAGTGTATAATCACGTTCATTACATTGTCACTGTTGATTTGCAACCTATGGTGGATTCAGTTTTGGAGGCAAGGGTAATTTAGGAAGTTTTTCTTTTATTTTTTAGCTGCATCATATGGTTATATCATAATTTCACGAATATTATAGATCAATTAGTTCAGTATTAACATATTCATATTTATACATATGAATATGCATGGAGTTTTGGGGTTCAAACTGCAATGACTCCTGATGTGTGTGTGAAAGAATAAATCCTAATTTCATGTAGTTCATACCAATTTGACATAATATTGCTTAGTTTAAATTCAGTATAATTTATCTATGTTTGGATAAAAAATTTAGTGAAGAAAATTAGGAAGAAATGAGGCTCACAAAGTAAAAAATGTCATCTACAATGTGAAAAAATTTCTTTATAAAACTCTGTGATCCTAATATAATATTAGTTTTTGAGTTTGGATGAAATTGTACTCTAATTTCTGTAAGGCTTCACTTTGAATGATCTATTATTTCAATTTCACCATTAGTGGCCAAAGTTGAAATTTGCTGTCTCTAGTGTCACGTTTTTCAAAGTATCTATTGTTTAAGTTTAAATGAGTCAAGTTGGACGGGACAAAATATTGTTTAAGTTTAATTTGAATTTTATATTGAATGTAGAAAAATGTGTTTGAATTTATTTGAAAATAAAAAGAGTTGAGTTTGAACAAATTTTATAGTCAAATACAAATAAATTTAAGCAACTTAATACTTTTATATATTTTTTAATTTCTCATTAGGTGAGTAAAATTTAGAAAAATTTTAAATATATTTTATTGAATAAATAAAGTATTTAATTTAATTTGTCTTGACTAATGAATTGAGTTTCAGCATACATTATCGAATCAGGTTTTTAATTTTTTTTATTTTCTTCATTAACCCCTGAACTTAGAACACCAACCTTGAGGGCAAACTAAAACATCCCACTTTAATCATTTGTGGGCCAAAAATATTGAATAATAATGTTGATTATGTTGGGATGAGTTTTTTGGAATACAATATATATTTTTTAAATTTAATAAACAGGTAAGATAATCAGTTTTTATACCTTTACTGGATACAATTGGTGTGTTGGTCTTTACAACGCTAATACTTTTTACTGTAAGTTTCATTATCTTAAATCAACGCAAAATTGATTTGATTTTAAGGTATAGAACTTATGTCGAACATCATTTAACGAGGCTAGTAGACTTGATTCTCTCTTGGACAAGGTGGTGAATAAATATATTTTTACTGATTAATAAATTTATAAGTGTAACTTTCAAATGAATTTATCTTAAATTGCAATATTTTGTCTGATTCATCTAAATTTTATCAACGGAGCAATCCAATTTTTCACCTTAAGTTGGTAAAAAATGCAAAATTTCTTTCTTTCATTCATTCTTTCTTTTTTTTCCCTAGAGGTTTAAATCCAATGACTAGAATTTGTACAAATTTCAAGGCCAAATCAATGCGATGATATTCATTGAAACAAAGTCCAAACCAAAAAATTATTTTCCTTATGTGTACTTTACACTAATTGGCACAAAATGCCCCTCGGAAGGTTTAAAGAGTGCAGACATGGAAGATAAAGAAAATGAATAAAAGAATACATGCATCATATTTTCAAAGATATTTATGAAAAATCGTATTCATGAAACACATTTTCTGTCCCCACGTGTAGCATATCATTGTGGAAACATGACCTGAACTCCTAATACATATTTTATAGGTCGTAGATAAATAAGTGACTTTTTTTGATATTTCATTGTTTTTGAACGATACATATTCATGTCCAAAATCAAAAGACATATATAAAGAACTATCTACAAGCCAGCTGCCAGGAAAAATATATGTAATTTTCTACTTCTATTAAAAAAGTGGGATGATTTCTACAAGCTTATACATAAATTCACTTTCAAAATAAAGAATTGATCTAAATTTTGCCCCATGATATATAGATACTTTTAAAAACAAGGTCATACCCATGTCAAATACTCAAAATGATATGATAATTCCAAATACTCATCCTTAAATTTGCATCGAACACTATCCAAAAACAATATTCGACGGCATGAAAGATCAATAGCCGTTTTTGCAACAAAGAATAACTGAACAATCAAATCAGTATAGGCAATAGAATTGGAATAACCAGACATGTATGCTTACAAATATTAAGAAAATCAAAATGATGCAACAACACATAATGAACCATGCCAGCATCTAAGTGGAGTTGCCACTTGACAAGTTTTTGTATCTTTTGCACAAATTTTTGCATATTATTTGGGCATTTGACATATTAGAAAAAGAAAAGGGGTTAATTCCAATTTACCCTTTGTGTTTTAAAAAAACGGGCAATTTACTTCCTATGAAAAATAAATGTTTAAAATACCTCCCTGTGTTTTAAAAAATCATGCACATCGTCTCATCTTTCTCATTTGTTGCCCATTTAACATAATTTTAATATGAAAAGACTAGTTTACCCTTAATCATTTAATATATTTTCAATTCAATTTAAATAACCTTTTATTATCATTTCTTTTTGTTTTTCATTTCTCTCTTCTTCCGTTATTACATATATTTCTCACTTTATACATATATATATATATATCATTATTTCTCATTTCTCATTATTTCATATATTCTTATTTTATACATATATATAAATTTATTTACAAAATTTAAATCACTTTTATTTTTATCTTATCAATTATATTAATCTTTCTTTCTATTAATTCATTTTAAATTAAATAAAATTTAAATTTTATAAAAATATATAACGTATTTTTTATTATACTTAAATACATATATGTACATATTTAAATTTATCTATAAAATTTAAATAACTTTTATTTATATATTTTTTCTTTCTAA
>JACGDI010005379.1:1871073-1884840 GCA_014898725.1 Jacaranda copaia
GCAGATCTCAAGCCCAATATCATCTCAATCCACCGGACTTCCGGACCATCAAGCCCTTTGCAGCATCAATATTTATATGCATATATATTTTTGTTGATAAGATATATATATATGTATGTACATATGATGTTATTATCATTTATATATGATAATATATATAATTATTTAATAACATCATCTTTATATAAATTTATCTATAAAATTTAAATAACTTTTATTTTTATATTTTTTCTTTCTAATTATTCATTTCAAATTAAATATTATATATTTATTAAAAATATATAATATATTTATATACTTATATATTTTTGTGGATAAGATATTTATATATTTATATATAATATATTTATATACATGTATATTTTTTATAAGATAATTATATTTATATATTTATTATCATATATATATATGCTTTAATAATATACACAATATAATATAATGCATTATAATATATAATGCAGATATGATAATATATACATATAATTATTTAATAGCATATGTATGATATAAAATTCTACCCCCAACCCAAAACTTGACAAGTTGCCATGGCCAATATAGCCATGGCAGCCAGTGGCCAACTGGCCGGTTTCTGAATTCTTTTTTTGATTTTTTAATCACAGCGCGCAACTACCCTCAGAGGCTGCTAGTTGCCAGCGGCCGATGGATTGAGCTAGTGATTTATATATAATTGTATATATATACACTTGTATATAATGTATATACACACATATATAAATATACACATTGCATGTGATAATATATTATATTGTATATATTTTATATTTTTAAAAAAATTATAATATGATTTGATTTAAATTATCGATTTTTTAAAAGAAGATCCAATGATTAATGAATAAGGGCATAATTATCTTTTTATATATAGAAATTTAAGCCCAGATGCACGCACGGGTATGTGTTTTACACCCACGCTTTCAAGGAAGTTCATTGCATGGTTTTTTAAAATATGAGGGTGTTTTTTGTGTATTTTTTTCTTCACATGGGAGTAATTTCCCAATTTTTCTTAACACATGGGTTTGTTTGCATTTTACCCAAAAGAAAAGACCTAAAACTATACTAATTAACATTCCACATCCGTACCCCATAAGAACAACTTGCCAGGTAAGTCCATCCAATATACCATAATTATGAACATCTTGGGGCTGCATTGGAAGTGGGGGCAGCTTTTTGTCATCGGCACACTTCTTAGTCAATATTGGATACCCACATAGTTCTGGGTTTCCAATGTATAAACTGTTGTCAAATGTAAGAAACTAGCCAGATTGAGGGATGGATCCAACAAGATGATTCATTGAAAGGTTCAGCACTGCAAGAGATGTTAGCCTTGTCAATTGCCACGGAATTTTCCCTCCCAACTATTTTGAAGATAGGTCCAGTGGTTCCAGTACAGTTAAGTTTCCAAGAGATGGAGGGATGTCACCTGTGAGCATATCACTATAAGAAAAAGATAAATTAGTGGCAAAATAGTAAGTGACAGTGTCAAAGTTGTCATTAATTATATTTATATATATATAAAGTGATAAAAAATTTAGTTTGTCACTTTAATATTTTTTACATATTAAATAGTGACAAAAATAGTGTTAAAGTTGTCACTATAGACAATTAGTAACATACCTATAATGATAATAAAAATTTTGTCACAAATTATAATGACAATTTTTATTGACACTAAATTGTCGCCATATGGATGTTACTAATCGTTAATGGTGATAATTTAAAATATTAATTTTTGTCACTATTGAGTATTGTTGTGTTAAGATAAAAATTCTTGTCACTTAAAAATTAGTCAGTAATGACAAGATGAAAGCTATTGTCACTTAATATATGTTATTAGTAACAATTTTTATTTTACCATTTATTATTTTGTCACTAATATTATATTTTTTTTTATAGTGTAGTATGAGAAAGATTCAGGCTCTGTTCTCCTATATTTTGGGCATTTTGTAGAAAAAATTTTGGGCAATGGGCTTTTTGGAGAAAATTTGTAAAATGTGCCAAGTGTTTCTTTTTATTTTGGAGAAATATGAAAAATAATTCGAAAATAACTTGTTTGTTTCTTTATGTTTTGGGAGAGACTAACTTACTATTGATGTGAAATCTGTTGCTTTTTTGTTGGGTTTGTAGAGTGAAAGTAATTTTTTTATATAATATATTATATATATATGTATATTTATAATTGGATGATGCGTGTACATATGTGTAATAATTGATATATTATTGTAATAAGATGATGTGTAACTAATTCAATTGGTGCTTTATTTTAAAATTTATATTTTTATGAATTTAACATTAGCAAATGATGTGTTATTTGGAAATATTTTGTTGTGTTCTACTCAAGGTAACCTAAAGTTGAGATGTCAAAACAATTTAATCTTACATCAAAACCTGTAACATAAATATTAGGCCCAATTTTTTTCCCTTCAACATCATAACAAAAGAAGCAGCAGAAATTACATTTTAATTGATACCATTACTAGCAACATTCAAAACCAAAACTATTCTTCAGAGTAATACGCTTATATGTACAATACCAAAACATCCTTAATGTCTCTAACATATCACATCGACTCTAAGGTTCACGTGCAACAGACACAAGGCCTATAAGTACATATTCATCTAAAATTATCAAAAGAGATAATCTCTTCAAGCCTGAGTAGAACTTTCATTCTTAATCAAACTTGTTTGCAAAATTTAAGGAAAATGGGGGTAAGTCCAAAAGAACTTAGTGAGGGATATATAGTTAAGTAATAACAGGAATCTATCAAGACAAGAGAACATCTTAACAGATTTGAAAACAACAAGCAATTCGATTTAAACAAGTACGATAAATGCAATAAGAAACTCTCATGTTTTATTACTTTAAGAGTAGTTTACAATCAAGCAAGAATGAGTACAACAAGCAATCCCTGACAATATTTGCATTCCAATAAAACAAGCAAGACATGCATATATTCACATAATACCATTCAAACTAGCATTTCCAAGCGTGACAGCTCGGCATACAATTGGTGTGCCCATACGAATTGTATGGCACATTGTCTATACGGACTGTATGGCGTATTGTGAGTATCTAGGCGGATTGCTTAGCGTACCACTGATACCTAAGTGGACTGCTTAGCATATCATGGACACCTAGGCGGACTGCAAGGAGTGTTCCGTGTATCCTAGCATTCCACATAGGTTGGCACTTGGCCTAAGTACATTTCTCCAACAAGTACAATTAGGTACAAACAATTGCCGACAAGGGAATACATATTACTAACAAGTACAGATAAGCCAATTGGCTAGATAATAGGTACAGGTATGCAACCATGCTGACAAAGCATCTTATAACAAGTCCAAGACAAATAACGATCGAGACAAGTACGAAAGATGACGAAAGGAGTTTTGGGCACTAGAACAATCAAGAACAATTTGACAGAATGATACAAATATGAATCCCACACAGGGGTATATAATCAAATGAATCAAATACGATCAATTGTATTGTCATGTATGGATCTCAAGCAAATGAGCAAATTAGAAGATGTTTCACATTCTTGAGTCCCTTGTAAGGATTCTAGAGCTAATCCTGCACCCTCATCAGGAACGCTGGATTTTTGATCATAAGAGACCACAGATTGAATCCCTCTTGGAAAAAGCTTCTTCTTTGAAGAAGATTCTTGAGAATTCTTCACCATCAGGCTGCCAAACAAGAGAAAGTTTGGGGAGTCAAATCTGAGATGCGGCATATAAAGCTGAAGACATCATCGTATCCCATATTGTGGATAGAATGCTGTCGAAGCCTGGAGGCAAGAGCTTTATAATTTCCCCACCAGATATGAAGCAAATAATCCAAGAACTTGATTCTGCAATGGACAAAATGATGAAGAACATGGATATTGGAAGTCAGATTCCGAATAGTTCATTTCCTGGTGTTTCCTCTGAGCCTGATCTGAGTTCCAAAGATACTGCGGTGAGGCTTGATGAAGATTTGCTTCAGTTGAGGGGTTGGCTCACTGGAGATCAAAGCAAACTTGAGATCATCCCAATAGTCGGAATGGGAGGTATTGGTAAGACCACCCATGCTCGGAATCTTTATAATGATCAGCTCATTTTTTCCCACTTTGACACTCATGCGTGGATCACAATATCATAAGACTGGGATCTTTATAATGATCAGATCTTTTTTTCCCACTTTGACACTCATGCATGGATCACAATATCACAAGACTGCAATGTTCGAGTGATTCTGTTAGGACTACTTGGTTGCATAATTGGAAAGCTTACTGATGAACTACTAAAAGAGGAAAATGATCAGTTGGCAGTTGTTTCGTGCAAGATCTTATGTGGTAAAAGATATCTAATAGTATTAGATGATATGTGGAGAACCGAAGTGTGGGACAATATAAGGATGTTCTTTCCAAATGACAACAATAAATGTCGTATCGTACTAACCAATAAGGAATCGGACGTGGCTGATTATGTGGGTCCGTCGAGTCCAAAGCATCAGATGCATCTCCTAAACAAGTCTGAAAGTTGGAACCTGCTTCAACAAATTGTTTTTGGAAAAGAGAATTGCCTTGCTGAATTAGAAAGAAATGGCAAAAACTTTGCAAACAATTGTGGAGGGCTTCCTTTGGCAGCCCATGTGATTGGTGGACTCCTTTCCGAGGCAAGGGAAGTAGGGAACAAGAGACTCTTGGGGGCATGTTGTAAAAGACGTAAGAGAAGCTATACCTGAAAAAGATGAATATTTCTCTAGTATACTGTTTTGAAGCTATAACCACTTGCCAAATCATTTGAAATCATGTTTTCTGTACATTGGGAGCTTTCCCCGAAGATTATGCGATCCAGGTCTCCAAGCTCATTAGATTATAGGGGGTAGAGGGGTTCCTAAAATCAAATGATGGAAATAAGTGCCTGAAAGAGGAGGCAGAGGATTACTTAAAGGCTCTGGTTGACAGAAATCTTGTTTTCGTCAGACAACACAAGTGTGATGGAAAAGCAGAGAGCTACGGCATCAATGATCTTTTGAGGGATCTATGCTTGAAGAAAGCTGATCAGGAAAAGTTTCTATATGTCAAGAATCGGCAAGTTCAGAATATTCCAGAAGATTCATCCCATAGCCAGCTGTGCCGTGTGAGTGTTCATCCTTCATGCCGCATTAGAGATGTTTATGCTTCACAAGAATTTGTCACTTGCCCGTTCTTTTCTATGCGTTGGTCTTGCAGCACGTGTGATCCTGTCTCCAGTATTTCTTGGTCTAAAATTGCAGAGGGTGTTGGATGTGTTTGACATGGAATTCCATCAGTTCCCAAGAGAAACATTAGAACTACTCAACTTGCGTTACTTGGCTTTGTTCTGCCATTGAGATTTGCCTTCTGTAATATCCTGATTGTGGAACCTGCAAACCTTAATTGTTGACTTGAATTCATGGTATATTGAAATCCCATCTGAAATATGGCAGATGTCAGAGTTAAGACATGTGAAGTTCAAGAAATCAGTTACCTTTATTGAAGATCATTATAGGCACAAATTTGTTCAAGAAAAGCTGAAAACACTATCTGCCGCAAGATTAAGAGAATCATTTGGGAGCAATTTCTTTCAAAGAATTCCAAACATAAAAACCTTGGGAATCCGTTTTGTTTCCTCACTTTACAGAGTTGTTGATCTTTACCATCTGCATAAACTTGAAACTTTAATATGTTCGCCCTACTTGTACTTTCGCCTTTTTCTGTCTATGGTCAGATTCCCCCTTCTATGAGAAAGTTAACATTAAATCGATGTACAATACCCCGGAGATTCGTGATAAGCAATTCTGCCTTTGAAGGGCAGGAGATTCAGGCAGAAGATGAACAAGAGTGGGAGGCAGCAGAAGAAGGATTTTGCTCAGTAAAGTTTCTGATTCTTGAAAATTCGAATCTGGTGCATTGGTGGGCCGATGAGACCCACTTCCCAAGACCCCGGCAACTGGTTATTCGGGGTTGCCCTGAACTAAAGGAAATTCCGGGTGGTGTTGGAGAAACACTTGAACAAATTGAATTGGATGGGTCTAGCCTTTCTGTTGTGGATTCTGCAAGATAGATTCAAAAGGAGCAGCATGAGCTTGGGAATGACCTTCAAGTTCGTATCTGTTAGGAACCCTGCTGTGATCCCAACAACTTCAAAAGTAAAATTGCTAACTCCGGAGAGTTGAAAACATGTGATCAAGTGGTTTTTTCTCTCTCTTATAAACAAAACTTTCTTTAGTTTCTTGGTCTTTAAATGAGTTTACTGCAATTGAAATATTTCAACATGTTTCACTTCAAATTTTAGTATTAAACTTTTCTATTCCTTCTGCTGATTTTGATTTTGATGATCATTGAAACGAAGCCCAAACAGAAAAACAAACCAAAAAGAAAAAAGAAGGGGAAAACAAAGAAAAGAGTACACATACAATAACATGTCACTATCATTTTTCAAAGTGGATACATTATTTTCCTCGAATTTTACATGGTTATATAAGGTTGCACTAAGATCTAAACCTTTCTCTGTCTCTTTTATCACTAACCGATCATTTAGGAGTCTCAATTGGTGATTTCAATTGTTTTTCTTTCAATGATGAACTTTATTTTCCACTTTCTCATTGGCCTAACCTTTCTATTTTGAGGCTACATATAGTATTTAGAGTTTTCCTCGATTTGATACTACTAAAACAGTGGACATCAATGTAGTACTTTACTCCTAGATGTAGCATATCATTTTCACAACTGAACTTCTAACATGTATTTCACAGGTTGTAGACAAATAGCTCCCTGTCCTTGATACTTCACTGCTTGTAGACAATAACTAGTCATACTTAAACTCACCTTTGAAATAATGGACGATCTAATTTATGCTATGATGTATGGATACTTCTAGATAGGAGTCCTATCCATGTCGGGTACTCAATACAATATGATACTATCAAAGACTCCTCGAATATGCATCCAATACTTCAACACGTGTCCAAACATTCTTTAATGACCTAACAGGTCAGTAGTTCTTTTCCAGCAAAGCATAAATGCACAATCAGACCAAACTAGCTAGGCAATACAATCAGAACAACCAATATAAAGCAACATGTACGAATACAGATCTTAAGATAATCAGAATGCCAAAAATTAGTACATCTTATTAAACTATGCCAGGCAAGTGAAGTTGCCAGTTAAGTCTTTGTATCTTCTGCACAAAGTTTGCATACCATTTGGCATTTGACATATTATAAAAAGAGAAGGGCTAATATTACCCCAATTAACATTCCACATCCATAACCCATAAGAACAGCTTGCCAGGTAAGTCCGTCCAATATACCTGAATTATGAACATCTTGTAGCAACATTGGCATTGCAGGCTGCTCTTTGTCATCTTCACACTTCTTAGTCAATATTGGATATCCACATTGTTCTGGATTTCCAATGTACGAACTGTTGTCAAATGTAAGAAACTGGCCAGATTGAGGGATAGATTGAACAAGATGATTCATTGAAAGGTTTAGCACTGAAATAAATGTTAGCCATGTCAATTGCCATGGAACTTTCCCTCCTAAGTTGTTTGACGATAGGTCTGACGATTCCAGTTCTGTTGAGCATCCTAGAGATGCAGGGATTTCACATGGGAGCCTATTATGAGAAAAATTCAGATACCGCAGAGAGGTTAGATTTCCTACGGAAAATGGAATGTTTCCTTGGAACTTCTTGTTGGATAGATCAATACTTGTTAAAAGTTTTCAGAATTCTCACTAATTGAACTTCCAAACCTTTCACAATGATGGTTGTTGGGTCCCAAAAAGTTGAATCTCTTTTTCTTTGAATTCTTACCCGCCATGGTTCTAGACCATTGACGACCAGTGCTTTCCAGTAATTCGAATCTCCACTCTTGTTTCTGATCTGTCTTCCTTTACATCAATCATGCCTCTGAAATTATTTAAATATTCAGTTGGCAAAAGTCTGGTAAACTCATTGAAGGAGATGTCAAAAACTTGCAATTTAGGAGAGGAAATTTTAGCCTTTGAAGGGTGTATTACACCATGAAATCTGTTGGACCTCAAAACAAGAACTTGAAGGTCTCGAAGAGCTTCCATCCAAAATGAAAAAGAGTATTGTATATTGTTGTTTCCAAGGTCGACAGTGGACCAAGGATTGAGGTAATGTTCCTTCCAATTGATTGTCGTTTAAGTTTAGAGACAGGAGAGCGGAGCCTTTTATGAACTTTCTTGGAATTGGCCCCTGATGGTGATTTGCCTTTAAGTGCAAGAACTTCAACTGTTTGCTGAAGTTTCCTAAGCACTGTGGATTTGATCCTTTCAAGTTGTTATTTGACAGAAGAAGATATTCAAGGGAATTCAAGTTGCAAATGGATGATGGAATCTCCCCAGTCAACTTGTTGGAATAGAGATATAGGTAAGACTAGTCTTGGAATCTTTCAATTTGTGCTGGAATGGAGCCTTCAAAACCATTATTGGAAAGCTCAAGAAATTGGAGATTGTTTGTCAACAACTCCCAAGGAATGCTGCCTGAAAGGTTGTTACCAATTACGGATAGAAAGCTCAGACTACTGAGGTTAGAGATGGAATCTGGCAGCTGCCCATTGAAATTGTTGGTACTAAGATCAAGAACCTCTAGTTTTGTGAGGTTCCCAATTGTTGGAGAAATTTCACCTGAAAACCGGTTGGATGAAAGGTCTAGTATCAATAAATTTCTGAGGTTTCCTATCTCTGGTGGGATGAGCCTGAAAATTATGATTAGAAAGAAACAGATAAATGAGATTTGTCACAAGGCCTATCTCAGACGGAATTCCCCAGTAAAACGGTTGTTATAAGCATCCAATAATGTTAATCGAGTCCAATTGGTGATAAAATGAGGGGAGATATCACCAGAAAGAATATTGCAAGATATTCTCAGCTCAGATAAGTTGGTCAAATTTGACAAGGATGAAGGCAAAGTTCCAATCAGCGGATTCTGGGATAAATCCAAGCAGGAAAGGTTAGTGCACAGGCCAGGCTCAGGGGTAATGGTGGAATTGAAGCCATTCATCCCGAGATCTAGATGCTGAAGATTCCTAAGTAAACCTATAGAAGGTGGCATATCTCCTTGAAATGAATTGTTAAACAGTTCAAGACTTTCTAGATGAGGTAAGAGGCTGATAGGATCAAGTATGTAGTCAGAGAAGAAGTTGTTTCCCAAGCGAAGATCTTTCAACTTTGATAGCTTGGAAAGGCTAGCCGACAAGGACCCTTGAAATGAATTGGTAGTGAGGTTAAGATATTCAAGCTTCGCCAGATTGCCGAATAATGACTCAGGAATTCGCCCGTCAAGTGGTTTCGTGACAAATCAAGAAAAGTAAGGTTCAAACAACTGGCTCAAACTCTGAAAATCCCAAGGTGAGTTCACTGTAATCATAGCTGAGATACCTCAGAAAAGGGAAACTCGGAATTCTAGACCAATTAGGAGTCTCCAAGTCATTAGAACCAAAATCTAGGTACTCTACCTTTTGGAGATTGCCAATTTGAATAGGAATAACTCCATTGAGATTGTTGTACAAACTAATGTACTGAATTTCTGTCAGGGTACCAATCTCGGGTGGAGTGGAACCCTTCAACAAATGTTTTATATATAAAGGGGGTGTAAATGATATTTTTGATAATTTTCAAAGAAATGAGAGGTGTAATCAATAATTACATGAGGAAAGATTCTTTGATTTAAACTTTTTCTGTGTTTCCATTGACATTCAAAAAGAAGAAATATGGAAAAAGATAGACCATGTTTTTCATGGTGCTAGTTAGGTTCAAGTAAATTCTCAGAAGAATCGAATGACTAGATAGTGCCATGTTTTTGATGTTATGCATGGAAAACTTGGTTGACTCAATGAATAGTGACGCAATTTCTTCTTAATATACTAAATCAATCTATCCAAATAACAAAAGCCCTTTTTCTAAGGCCCCATTTGGTTTTATTTTCATTTTCATTTTCAATATTTTTAAAATTTAAAAAGTAGTTAGTGAGAATGAGTGCGTATTCGGATAGATAGGAGAAAAGTAATAATTATATTGAGTTTAATAGATTGTAAGTGAAAAGAAATAAAAATAACAATATCAGAGAGAAATTTTGTTGCTGTCTGCAGTTAGTCATGCTAATGGATTTTGCTCATGTTATCATTGAAATTTAATGAAATTTCAGTTTTACCCTTTGGTTGACCAATCCAAACTGTTGACTCTTTTGGGGGGACCAAAATGCCCTTGCACTATCTTGGCATGTGCCAGGCATGTGTGAGTATAATTGCAACATAATAAGCATAACATGGGGTTCAAGTAACAAACTAAAATAATGCTCAATATTTCCATTAGAAATATAAATTAGTAATATTTTAAAATAGTCAAAGTTATAATCATAATTTTTAAAAAATTCAATTAATAAAAAATATTATTTATTTTTGTTGCTCTATGATTTTTGAGTTTAAAAGAAAAATTCAAACCCCTATAGGAAATTTAAACATTTCATATAGGCCTTTATACATTTAGTTATTTGACATATAAAACCTTTAATATCTTAAAAATCTACAAACAAATCCCCTAAAGAGCAAAATAGACATTCCAAACGCACAAAGCAATGCACCAAAATTACAACAAACTTATGTCTGCACCAGTATTTCCAAACGCACACGCAATGCTCTGGAGTTAGACTATGTAACACCCCAAGTCTTTATATGAATTATTATAATATAGATGCGATATTGGATGGTAGAAATTATGGAGTAAATTTTTTTGATTTTGATTTTGATCTTTATATCGATATTATTGGGTTGCTCTTCTACTAGAATTTGAGTATACAAATTTATTTGGGACTCAATCAATATTTTAGAGATTTTCATAGAAAATAAATATGGGATCCTATTTTAGGTACTCATCTAGATTTTTATTCACAATTTCAAAGACATAGATTTTTGATTTTAATAGTATTTGTAGGATTGATTGATGATAATTGGAGATGTAGAATTTATTAAGTTAATTATTTGATGGAACTTTATTGATTGGGTTTTCTATTGATGATTTTAAGCTAGCTACTTTGTATGCCAATTTAGGCCAAGGAGATATTAATCTCTAGTTCATATCTAATTAGTGATTTAAGATGTACTAGTTAACCCAAATTATTTAATTTATTTTAAGTTGTTAAGGCCCATACCTTGTATAAAAATAAGCCTACAAATGGTATTTGTGTTTTATAGGTTAGATGTAATAATAGCCCAAACTATTTAATTTATTTTAAGTTGTGATTAAGTCCATAAGTAGTGTAGAGAATAAGTCCACAAACTATTATGAAGTATTAACGGATTTGGGTCCATGTTTGTTAAATTAAAGATGACAAAAATCAATTTTTGATGAATTTTCGAATTTATGGATGGATGGATAATTCTAGAGGTTTTCACATGATATAAGAACTCTATTTGGATAGTTTTTGACACCCATAAGGTATCTAGTCATATTAGTTAGCTAAAACCATATAAATATAGGTGATATAGAATCCTAGAATCTCATTTTTTTACGTCTATATTGTCATGCGAAAATTTATGAATATTTCATATTCTTTTACTAACCTATGATAATAGCTAGACAAAATTCAGAATAATTAAATCATAAAAGTTAGGATTTTGGATATTTATTCACGAGCTTAGGAATTTCAATCACTATTCTTTTTCTATTAAAAATATTTTCTGCATGAATGATTTATGCATCAAAAACAAATGACATTTTCTTTTTATTGAACTTTTAGATCTAATGATATTTATTGTAGAATTTTCTATTTGTAAAAATTTAACTGTTTATAAGACTTTTTTGCATTTATAAAACTTATTTTTTTTGGATTTGAGCATGAAAAAAAAAATTTTCCGAACACTTGCACAAGATATAGTACTTTTTGTCAAAATAAAAAATAAAAAGGATTTATGCTCTGAATAATCGAGAAACTGTTGGTAAAAATGAGTTCTATAACTGTGCAATAGGGTTTTAGTAGCAAATGATTTTTGAAGCCAGTTAATGACGTTGTAGTTTAGATTTTTGAAGCCTCTTGACGGTGTTGTAGTTAAGAATTCCGAAGCCACTTAACAGCGTTATAGTCAAGATTTTCAAAGCTACTTAACGGCATGTAGTTAAGAATTCTGAAGCCACTTAATAGTGTTGTAGTTAAGATCTTGGCCAAGATGACCGATTAGAATCCCGAGAGTTCATGAGCTTGTTTAATTAGTGAATTGAAAGTTTTTGATAAGTTATGTAACTTTTTGTTCTGAATTGTTCCGAAAAGATATGTGATTGACTCTTAGATCATTATTCTTGAATATTTTTAGATCAATTACTGTATTTATGCAAAGTGAATATATATTTTTTTTCAATGATTTTTCATGATATTTGTATTTGCTCAAGTCTGGTAGAAAGAGAGAGGAGATTTATTTACTGGGTGAAGTGTTGCTCATAAGTTATTAATCCATCTTTTTGTAGAAAACTTAGTTTAGGATGATGAAGGTGAGCAGTTTTGGGGATGGTGATAAGGGATTGACATTTTAGAATAGGTTATTTGGTGTTTTAGATTCCTAGTTAGTTGTTAGGAAAATTTTTTTTTTGAGATCTTGGTTACTCAAGTTTGATTGTTAAGAAAAGTGTTTAGTGTTTAGAGTTCTCTTTTATTGTGATGATTAATTTTGAAATTTGTTTAATAAAATTTGTGGGAATTCAACAAGTTTTGTTGGATCTAAAACTCAATGTCTCTAAGTCTTTGGGTTTAGGGGCACTGTAGTGTTATGTCTCGAATTTGGAGCGTGACAGACTAATTATTGATTATCACCCTATCCCACCCCACTCTTTGCAGATTATCAAAATTTTCCCTCCAAATTTATAATGTCAAGACTGCCTCCCCATTTCATTACCTTTCTGGCGAAGGTTGACAATGCCATCCGAAATATTTTTTTAATTTATTTTCCCAACTTTTTCTTAACATTTATGAATGCCCTTGGTGAGTTGTTTTTGTGATGAATTAGAATTCATAAAGGAGTTAAGGTAATTTTATTTGTATTGTGCACATGTTGGATGCCAAATTAGCCCTATATTTTTCTATTTTTCTGATCCCCGTTTATATTACCACATTTTCAAGTGAAAAACAACAAATGCATTCATCAGCAACTTACTTAATGAAGTGAAGCCATATACGGAGAGCTAAAGTGCACAATGCAGCTGAAATTTAACTATGACAAATGTGACCAGTGCCAATTTAAGGTTATATTTCATTAGAGGGTGTCATTGTGATGTGGGGAAAAATAATTTTTTTTGTCCTATAATATTTTCCGACTTTCAATTTTGTCTTATATGTTACACCATTTCACATTTACTCCTATAAGTTAATAAACATTTGCATATTTGGTTCGAAAGTCATCGAAATTTGAAATTTTGGCCGGAATTGCTAACGTGGGTCATTGGAGTTTGTTGAAATTGGGAATTTTGCTGGGATGGCAAATTTTCAGCTAATGTGGCACCTGAATGGGTTTTTTTCCCCATGTTGGCATGTTTATATAAATAAATATATCAAAAATAAAAAAAAGAGGAAAAAAAATATATTTGGGAATTTTGATGTGTTGGCAAATTTTCAACTGATGTGGCACTTGTTGGAAGAGATTTTTGTTGACATGAATATATACACACATATATATTTCTATAAAAATGTCTCATATATATACACACATATAATTACTCAATTCCATTTTTAT
>JACGDI010005379.1:1919366-1940766 GCA_014898725.1 Jacaranda copaia
CGCCTGGTTACTCGGGGTTGCTCCGAACTAAAGGAAATTCCTGGTGGCATTGGAGAAATACTTGAACTAATTGGGAATCACCTTCAAGTTTGTATCTGTTAGGAACCCTGCTGTGATCCCAACAACTTCGAAAGTAAAAATTCTAAATCCTGAGTGTTGAAAACTACAAGTTATTGTTTCCAATATGAGATCCAAGTGGTTATTTTTCTCTCTTCTCAACAAAACATCCTATACGTTCTTGCTCTTGAATTGAGTTAACTGCAGTAGAAATGTTTCAACATGTTTCACTTCACATTTTAGCATTAAACTTTCCTATTCCTTCTGCTGCTCCAATTTTATTTTTTTGGTTCAACTTTCTTTCAACTAAAAAAGTGGCAAAGATATATATTCATTGCTACAGGTGAATCTCTGAAAACTATATATGATGATTCTCGGATATTCAAATTGTAAAATGTTACATAAGGGCTGTATTTTGGATGCTCATAAAGACTTGCATTTTACAACAGGATTACTTGTTTATGTCAGTTAGTTTTTCCTCTAATATGTTGCAGGTGACACTGCTAATGTTGAAAGATTATCTTTGATAATGTTACATAAGGGTTGTATTTTGGATGCTCATAAAGACTTGCATTTTACAACAGGATTACTTGTTTATGTCAGTTTGTTTTTCCTCTAATATGTTGCAGGTGACACTGCTAATGTTGAAAGATTATCTTTGATTCTAGTTTATAATCTTCAAGAAAGTTTGAGATGTATAATCAGGTTCCGCTAATGGTGTAGTTTTCGATCAAGTTACCATTAGTGCATGGGCAAATGGTGTCTCTTCCTGCAAGTAATTTGATTCATTGGACTATAGAACAGCCTGTATTTTTCTTCAGTTGCTGTTGACAATCATGTCAATATCATTCTTTCAAAGTGGCTACATTATTTTCCTCGAATTTTACATGGTTATATATGGTTGCGCTAAGATCTAAACTGATTATTTAGGAGTCTCAATTGGGGATTTCAATTGTTTTTCTCTTGGTGATGAAGCTTATTTTCCATTGTCTCATTGGCCTAATCTTTCTATTTTTGAGATCATATGTAGTATTTAGAGTTTGCCTCAATTTGATAATACTATAGCAGTGGACATCAATGTGGTAGTTTACTCCTAGATGTTAAAGCAAATGTCTTCTTTCCCAATGCAGCATATCATTTTCATACCTGAACTTCTAATATGTATATCACATATTGTAGATAAATAACTAACTGTTCCTGATACTTCACTGCTTGTAGACAATACCTAGTCATGTCCAAAAAAAAAAGAAATATTTAAAGCACATAATTTTAACAATAGAAGAATGACATAGTGAGTGAAAACACAATCTACAAGCAGCTCCAGCTGCCTGCGAACATATATGTAATTATTATACTTCTGTTAAAGAAGTGGGATGATTTTTATAAGCTCATACATAAACCAACTTTTGAAATAAGGGACGATCTACTTTACACTATGATGTATAGATACTTGTAAAACGGAGTCATATCCGTTTCAAATACTCAACAAGACGATTCATTGAAAGGTTCAACACTGAAAGAAACGTTAGCCTTGTCAAGTGCCATGGAATTTTCCATCGCAATTGGTTTGAAGAAAGGCCCAATGATTCAAGTACGGTTAAGTTTCCTAGAGATGGAGGGATATCACCTATGAGCCCATTAAAAGAAAAATTCAGATACCACAGAGAATTTAGATTTCCAATGGAATATTTCCGTGGAACTTGTTGTTGGATAGATCAATGTTTGTTAAGGTTTTTAGGATTCTCTCCAATCGAACCTCCAAACCTTTCACAACAATGGTCATTGGCTCGCAGTAAGGCAAATTCTGATATCTTGTTTCTGATCTATTTTCCTTTACATCAATCATGCCTTTCAAGTTCTTCAAATATTCAGTTGGCAAAAGGCCAGTAAACTTGTTGAAGGAGATTTTATCCTTTGGACTGGATATACCATGAAATCTGTTAGACCTCAAAGCAAGACTCTTGAAGGTCTAGAAGAGTTTCCATCCAAAAGGGGAAGGGGAAAGAATCTTGTATATTGTTGTTTCCAAGGTCAAGAACCTGTAGTTTTCGACAGTGGACCAGGGATTGAGGTACTGTTCCTTCCAATTGATTGTCATTTAAGTTTAGAGACTGGACAGCACTGCCTTTAATGAACTTTCTTGGAATCGGCTCCTGAAGGCGATTTGCCTTTAAGTGCAGGAACTTCAACTGTTTGCTGAAGTTTCCTAAGCACTGTGGAGCTAGTCCTGCCAAGTTGTTATTTGATAGAAGAAGAAGTTCAAGGGAACTCAAGTTGCAAATAGATGATGGAATCTCTCCAGTAAACTTGTTGGAATGGAATTGCAGGACAGACGGATTTGAAAAATACCCTATGGCGGAAGGTAATGGATCTGAAAATTGAAATTTTGAAAGGCTTAGGTAAGACAAGTTCTGGAATCTTTCTATTTGTGGAGGTATGGAGGTAAGACAAGTTTAACTTTGATTTGTCTGTCTTCACACGTTAACTTGATGCCCTAGAATTTGGAGATTCAACAAGCAAGTATTCTCTGGCCAAACTGTTTTGAGGCTTATTAAAGCCTGCTGCTAGTTGGATAATACATAAAACGAAGGTTGGATTTGTTAAATACTTCACTGCTTTGGTGTATCATAGCATTGAATCAGTACATGGAGGCAACAATCAAGTATGTATGATAAGTAATTTCCTTAAGTTTATTTTTCTTGCTCTAACTTGGAGGTCAAAGAGATCATGAATATCGGATATTGGTGTTTGCATGCGTGTTAAGTAGCAAACTAACAGCTAGTTTTGATATTAATGTGTTGTAAATGCTATTTGGTAATAAATTTAAAAAATTAATAATTGAATTGGTGGTTACATATTGTTTAATAAACTAAATGATTTGGAAAATTTAGTGCAAAAAATTAATGTTGAAATTAAAAAAAAAGGACAAAAAAAGAAAGAAAAATGATGAAGGATAAAACATGAAGTTTGTTTGATAACAATGATCGTGCATGTGTAACATTAGCAGAATATAAAATTGTCTAAACTCTATTATGGTGTAATTATACTTTCGAGTTTAATATTTTATTTTCCTACAAAACATTTTGTCTTACTTTTTAGTATAAGTGAGGCTGATAATTTTTTTTTGTTTTCCTGGGAGCAACCTAGCCGTTGATTTACATGCCTATATTACTTAAGATAGCCTAGCCCCGTGTAACTTATTAGAAATTGCATATCACTAGTTTGTGGATGATTTGTTAGTAATTAAACTGTGAAGTGGAATGGCCAATTTTAAAATAGTTTTGGAGTCATCTTTCTTAGTAGTTGCTCCATCGAATTTTTATTTTTTGCAAAAAAAAAAGGTATAGAAATGGTCCATTGAATTGTAAAAGGAAATTTGCTTCTTCAGTCTCTGGCTTTTCGAATCATACGAAATTATCATCTATAAAAGCATAGAAATGGAAAATATTTTTTTATGCTGATTTAGTTTACAAATGAGAATTAAAAATTTATTACTCTAGCTTCTTTCATTTAAACACATGAGGTGATATTTAACATTTTATGATTACAAATGCTTAACTAACATTCCATATGCGAAGCCTGAAAATATAGAGAAAAGGGGGTATCTGTTGTTGTTATAAGTGAAATGTCAAGTCCAAAGTAATTTTTGATTACTCTATGAGAAATGTAACTATTTTAATAGATTTCAAAGTGTAGCCCGTACAGGGTATATGTGTCCAAAATGAAAAAATATTTTTCCTCTAGATTCAAGGGAAATGTGGGGTTTTTATTCTATTAATTACGAAAAACTTGGATGTGATCTCCATTATCTTAAGCGGTATACTGTAATTATCTATTCTTGCTTATTTTCTTCAAATTATAAGGAAAATGTGGGGGTTTGAGTGAATCATGAAGTCGTTTGAAAAATAATAATTTTGTTGAATTTATATGAAGCACTTATGAGATAAATAGAGAATGGCCAAAACAATAATGCTCCTAGAAGAAAATTTGGATTCCAAATATTTGAAAAATTTACATATGATAGCTAGAATTATTTTTATGGATCTAATGATATATTGTTTGTGGAGTTTTATTTTATAAAACAGGTGCAAGTGTATGATTGAGTAAATACTGGGAGGAGATAAAAAAAAAATGAAATAAGAGGCATGTGGTATTATATTTCATGAGATAGAAAAATTGTCTTGAAGGACTAGCGTAGAGGTTAGATCTTTAACCATAGGGGGGGAAGGGCAAAACCTATAAGGGAGTTGTCTCTAGGAGTAACCCAATCTTTGTGATTGGAGACCTTATGAAGAAGGTTCAATGGGTAGGCACAACCCATACCGTGTGACTCATATGTAGCACTAAATTTAAGGAGAGTGTACATGAGATATCTTCTTCCTATCCTTAAGGTGAAGTGCTATGCCAATGTGATGTTAGATTGGGCCTTGACTTTTAACGGGACCAAAGCAGGATTCTAGGATTTCTGCGAGGTATGAGTCACACATACCTTTGGAGAGTTCACCTAAGTGAGAGTTGCCCTAGGCCATGGCTATAGGTTTGGGCTAACCCAAGCGATTTCACGACAATCAAGATTAAGCACAAGGCCATTAACATGCTAACCCGCTATAATCATGTCATAAAGTCAATATTGTATGTGTGGTAATTGAAGCTTGGTTCAAGAGACCTAATTCAAGGCTACGCCCATTATGGGTCCCTCAAATGGATATTCCCAACGCTAATTGTATGTTCAAGCATGAAAGGCACATGCATTGATTGCACAGTATAAGTTGCCATCATGTTTCTTTTGTTTATTGAATTTCCAAAATTTTACATCTTGTGGGGGTTGTTGGAATTAAGTTTTAAAATTTCTTCAATTTACTTTATTTCCAACAAATAATTATTTTATTATATGTTTTAATGTCACAACTAATGTACCCATTAATTTTGATTTATTTTATTTTTATGATCTCATTAATCATTTTATTATGATTTTATAAATGTTTGATCATTTAATTTCTAATCATTATTTGGCCTATTTACATTGGATTTATGGTGTTTTTATTTTATTTTTCTAGCTTATTAATAATTTCTAATGGTCAAATTTTAGACTTATATAAAAGGGCCATAACCTTTTGTTGGCACATAGAGTTGTGAGTTTTAGAGTGTTTTATTTTATAGTCCCTACAAGACTTTGTGTTTTTTAGCAATGTGACTATGGATTAGTTTCTAGTCTCCTTGTGGTAATGCACATGGGATGAGATACCACTGAGAGCTAATGAAATTTTATCCTAGAGTCATGATCAGCCATTAGTATCCGCACGTAGGGAGGCGACCATAGCTTTATGAAATAGACAAGTGTTGTGACTCTCCGTTTATTCAGCTCCAATTTCCTTGATATTTTTATGCTGTTTGATCTACTATTTTTAGGTATTATATTTTACATAATTATATTTTTAATGATTATATAATTATATTTTTATGATATTAGCACAAACCATACAATTATCCACAACAGATTTTGGGGTCATCATCTAATTGACTATATTTTTGTTACTTGTCTAGGGATCTTAGAAGTGTGAATGAGATGAGATAATTTGCAAATAGTCTGAGCTTGTCTCAATAAAAAGTCATATTCAGCTTGATCTTTTTGAGCTTGAGTCGAGCCGACCTCGAGCTCATTAGTCAAATGAGTTGAACTTACCTCAATAATATTCAGTTCGAAAAGCTCATGAACCTAAATAAGTCTTTTTATTTTTTATATACATAGTTATAGTTTAAGCCCATATAATAAGGTCCATAAAGATAAGTAAATAATAATAATAATAATTTACTTTTTATTTTTAAAAAAATTGCAAATTTTTTGAAAAATATATAATTATAGATTTTATTTTAAGTAAATGAGCTTGAGCTAATCCAAACTTATATGAGCTTAACCTCAATTGAATTTATACGAATTGAGATTTGCTGCTTTCCTATGATGAACCATCATCTATTCAACAAATTGAGATCAAGCTCGATTATTTAGGCTCAACTAAACTCGAGTTCAAACTTGAACTCACAAATTAACAAACAAGCCGAGTTTGAGCTTGCTAGATCTGGGCTCAACTCAACTCGTTTATAACCTTAAGAGATATATATGTATCTCCCCCTAAATAGTAGCATATTCTTTTTCATAAAAGACTTTTTTGAGTCAATGGACTATGATGCAATTTCTTTTTTAACATACTATTTCACAGAAGGTTGGCTCTTCTATGGCAATTGTAGCCCATTTGGTTCTATCTATAGAAGGAATTTTTTAAATTTTATCCGTTTGAAATATGGAATTATATTTGTCTAACCCTTTTCTCATTAAATATATATTCTACTCTTATTTTAATTTTTCCTACACTTATGATATTATCATATGATTACATATATCAAAATCAATTAAATTAGATATAAAAAATACAAATGTCACTTTAACAGTATCCAAAACTATTAAAATATGCTTATATTTCAAAAAGAAAACACAACTTTTCATGCATAAAACTTAATTGTAAACTAAATAAAATTTTTATTTCTATAGTGTCCCTATTTGACCTTTCACATAATACATTCAAATAAAATTTTATTTCTACACAAAAATTAAGCAAAATATTTTCTAACTTTGAAAATAATGAAAATTAAAAATACGGATAGAAGTAAAGCATATAGCCCCTAAATTAATTTATTGCACTAAGGCTTTTTTCTCCCTAACCTTTCTTGTAGTAATTCCACTAAGTTTATTCCTTTCTTTATGTTAACCTTTTGTAGTAATTCCACGAAGTAAGGTTTTACTAATTAATCATTGCAAATATTAGATATGGTATCAATTCAAATGTTTTATTTAAATAAAATGTTTTATTTAATATTATAAATATCAAAAGTATATATGGTTGATTAAATGCTATCTATTAATCTAGTGTAACAACAAATTTTTTGTTTGTAAAAATTAAATTACAAGACAAGAAAAATTGTATAAATAAAATAAAATAAAAATCTGTCAATTGTTGATTCTATCTCTAATCTATTCCTTTGATTCTTCCCTTCCACATATAATCTTAAATTTAATGAGCTCCATGAAAATGCCTTAAACATCGTGGATATCCTTGAATAAAAATAATGTCAATTTGAGGGTTTCGTATCTTAATTTCAAATCAAACGCCAAAAATATGTGAGTTCTTCGAATAACACCTTGAACGTCGTGGAACTTTTTGAATAGAAATAACGCCAATTTGAGAGCTTCACACCTTAATTTTGAATCAAACGCCATAAATATATGAGTTCCATGAAGAATGCTTTGAACGTTGTGGATCTTCTTGAATAAAAATAATGCCAATTCGATGGTTCGCACCTTAATTTTGAATAGAATGCCAAAAATATATGAGTTTCACAAAAAATGCCTTGAATGTCGTGGATCTCCTTAAATTTTCTTGTGAGAATTCTTGGACTCCTTCAAAGTTTCTTTCGTCTATTGGAATTTATGTTGTGTCAAATGAACTGAAATTATCCCTTTATATAGATACTTGATGAAAGACTTTTAGATTGACTTGAACTCTTTCAATGATTAGTTTTTTGATAAGATAATATGTAGCGCCCCTTCCTAGGATAGCACCCAAGCTAAGGCATCACTCTAGTTCAAATGTAAAATATGATTCATAATATCCTTAATAGGCCTATAACAAACTTTTCAAGCTTAATTAACCAAAAACAGCAACAAAATCAAGCTATCGATCAAAATAAAACACAATATACACATCATGGTTCAACCCCTGAATACCCAATAAAAGTATATAAGTCTCAGATCCTAGCTAACAGTTGACATATCACAACATATCGATTCCAAACTTAGCATTCAAGAGATCTTAAACTTACTAATAAGTACCTATTCAATTACAGATTGTATCCCTTCTTCAGCCTAAGCTAAAGATCCACTTTCACCAGTTTGTCTTGTCTGAGAAACATGACTAGTACAAGAGATAAGTCCAAAGGACTTAGTGAGGGATATTCTTATCAAGAAATAATGGGGATCTATCGGGGAAAATTCACCTAATGAATTGTCAATTTATGTTCAAAATAGAGACTCATCAAGAATAAGCAAGAACAATCAGTAACAAGTTCGGTATGCAGACAATGGCAAATCTAAGAACAAACAATATCAAATTCAAGACTTCTAATAGGTACTAAGTTGGGGTTGTAATTGTTGGCTCGAATGGTTCGGGATCATCTCAACCAATTCTACTCGGGAGGTATAGAGCATCTCAATCGATCACAGTCGGGAGGAAATACAGATGGCTCGTCTGGCACATACAATAGTTAGATATAGACCAAGAACTACACTGTCCTTATTGCTCCAAGAGAAAACAAAACAATCAGAATATGATCAAAACAGAACAAACCCGAATATAATATATAGTCCAACAAATCAGACTAAACTTGTATATTGAAATCTCCTTATACCAATCAAACAAATAATCTCAAAGCGTGATAGCTTGGAAAACAATTGGTGTGTCCATACGGACCGTATGGTGCATTGCAAATACCTAAGCGAGCTGCTTAGCGTACTGCTGATACCTAAGCAGACCGCTTAGCTTATCATGGACACCCAGGCGAACTGCAAGGCATGTCCCATGTATCCCAGCATTCCGTATAGGATTGGCACTCAACCCATATATCACCGTACAGATAATAGAATAATTGCTCATATAAATGCCCAGGGGAAAATCCTTAGCGCACTGTCGATTTTAAAGCGACAGATCAGAACAGAATAGTATGCTGCCAAGGTAATAGAAGATCATAAATGGAAAATGGATAAGCCAGCATAGCCAATAAACATAGAACTGATAACAATTATGCTGACAAGGCAATTGATACAGTATAGATAGACAGATATGAGATAGACAGATATTGGAATAACAGATAATAGATAGAAGTTCTGGGCGCCAGAATAGATAGAAAATGGAATTGATATAAAAAATAACCCTCACAGGGGTATTCAAATCAGATAACAGATAACAGATAGCAGACAGATTCCAAATACAGATCAGAATATGATTCAAAAATAGAGAAACCCACACAGGGGCTTCCAATAATTTAGAGTAGTTTAGCAAAGTAATACCCAGAGTGGGAGACCCTCATAGGGGTTATCAACAATCTTAGAGCAAGTTAAACAAAGTAATAGCCCAGAGTGGGAGACCCTCACTTTCGTAGTCTTAAAAAACTGCAGTCACCGTCAGCAGTCTACTGGCCTTTGGGTTCTAATACCACGTCACCTAATCTAAAAGAGTATATCTATAATTAAATCCACATTCAACCTTAAATCTTACTAATATACTTATCAATATTTCAAAAGGACTAATTATCCTCTTAACATAACACTTATAGAGCTTGGGCTGCACTATTAATACAAATATGCTAACTAAGCCACTAATACAGAAATAGTCATGAAATTCGCCTCAATTATTAAAGAAGTATAACTCGATTCTCATTTATATATCATCATCATATCATCATCCCAGCACTTCAATAATAATCCAATTTCATAAATCATAGCTAAATAGCCTAATTATCTTAATTAATCAAAACATTATATAACCTTCATCATCCTTATTAAATCCAAATTCGGCATCTATCACAATATGACCAAGTCCATGATGCTTACATATATATTCTGCATGTCTCAGTTCTTGATCCCAAGTCATAATTTTGGTCGAATTAACTAGTTTATCATAAATAAGCCTAATGATTTACTCAGATTACATCAGAAATCAAATTATTCAATTCACTAGTATTTTACCCAATATTTCTCAATCGACACCTTGAAACCACGAATCGAGAGCACCACTATGATCATCAAAATGAGGAGAAAAAATTGATCAAAAGTCACTGGAGCGCCGCTGTCCGCCGTCGCCAGAAAATGAGACTTCACAACCAAATTGTTCCTCTTGTCGTAAGGATTCCAACGCCACCTTCAATTTCCAATTTTGAGCTGTGTACACACCAAAACGGGCCAAAAACCACCATTTTCTCCTTTTCTCCGACGAGCTTTGATCACCATCTTGCCATTGTCGGAATTGCCATGCAAAGGTACTAATGAATATTTCCTTATTTTTGTTGCATTTTATGATTATACCTTAATTTCATAAATTGTACTAATGAATTGATCCAGTAGCCCTATCTCAAATTTATATTTGTGGAGCTTAAAATTCAAACTCGAGTCATTTCAATTGCACAAGTGTGTGCAAAAGAAAAAAGAAAAAAAAAACTTGAATTCATGAACATTTATATAGTTTCATATCATACCAACTTTGACATAACTTTGTGTAATTGCAATTCAGCATAATTTGTGTCATGTTTGAATAAAAAAAAATTAGAAAGGAAAATAAAAAGGAAAATACAAAAGTGCATAAATTAAAATATAAAAGTATATCATTACACTGTAAAAGAATTCTTTATTAAGATCCCAAATCTATCCATTCTACCACATTTTTGAAAGTATGCATTGTTTTAAATGAGTGAAGTTGGACGGGACTTCATATTTTTGAAGTTTGAGTTTCATATTAAAAGTTTTTTTGGTTAAAAAAAGGTTGTCTAGTTTAGTACAACAATTAAAAGAGTTGAGCTTAAACGAATTTTATAGTCAAACATGGATAAATTTAAGCAACTTAAGATTTTATATATATTATTTCAATTTTTTGTTAGGTGCATGAAATTTTTATTGGATAAACAAAGTATTCAATTTAATTTCTGGTGATTAGTGAATCAAGTTCAAATAAATATTGCACTAATATTATCGAATCAAGTCTCAAATACTTTATTTTTCCCCTAGGAATAAAAATAATCAACTCCTAACTTAGAAAACCAACCTTGAGGGCAAACTACAAACTTCAGGCTTGATCGTATGTGGGTTAAAAAATACTGAATAATATTGTCGGTATAAGTTTCTTAGGAGTAAAAATAATTTTTATTTTTCTTTAAGATTTGATGAATATTTAAAATAATCAATTTTCATAATTTCATTATGTATAATTGGTGCATTGATCACTGCCACGTTAGTGCTTTGATGATTAGTATTCTTATCTCAAAGCAATGTTGAAATTGATTTGATTTTGTATAAATTATGTTGAATCATCATTTTATGAGGGTACTAGAATTTGAATGTCTCTCTTTACTGAGGTACCAAATAAATGTATCTTGTTGATTAATCAATTTCTAAACATTGAAAATGAATGTAAAGATATATCACTACCTAATTTTTTATTTTTAATTTAATTTTTGGACTTAACTTCATGCAAAATTTATTGAGGAAGCAACCCCATTTTTCACTTTAAATTGGTTGAAATATGAAAAATTTCTTATCCATCGCCATGATAATCATTGAAACAAAATCCAAACCAAAGAACTAATGGAATGGATCTTGTTTGTGTAACTTACACTTATTGGCATAAATTGCCCCCAAAGAGGCCTAAGGAGTGAAGGTGTAGCATCTCTCTTGGAATAGCATCTAAGTTGACGCACTACTACGGTTAATTTCTTAAGCATGCAGTAATATAATCGCTAGGCCCATGAAATTTTTCACAAAATTTCAATAACATCAACAACATCACCACCTTACAGCATGCTTTTGTCTAAATGCAGAAGCTATATCAGAGTGCTAGATACCATATCAAGAAGTTCAATAACTTTCAAACCAAAATATCGTCACTAGTAACATGATTTATACATTCATACCATAAGTCTAACATTAGATATGTCATATCACATCTCTAAAATAAAACAATCGAAGGTGTGTTCATATATGCATATATATATAATCAGACTCTAATACAGATCACCCTTATCAGGTCTATTAGTTCTCATAGCCTCTTATCTCATATTTGTCTGAATAAAGACAAATAATACATAAGGGCGAGTCATAAGGACTCAGTGAGAATAGTATAAAGCAATGCATGACCAATCAAGAATAAGAGATTCAGAGAAATTAATTACTGATAGTCTAGCATGAGAACAACAAGTTGATGCTAAAAGAGAACAATAAAGGAGATCATGTCATGAGCAAATGCTAGGTTGGAAGCTGTTACCATCGGCTCAATGACCTATTTGTCTCAATTGATCCTACTAGGGAGGTTTAGGAATATCTCAACCGATCATAGTCAGGAGGTTTAGATGTGGCTTGCTTGTCCTGAACATCAGCTCGATCTAGACTGGGATATCACACTAGCCTTATTGCTTCTTATGCAGAATACAATTTCAAGACTAACAAACCCAACCACATATGCAAGTCAATAATCAAATACATCATGCATATCGGAGCATCCTCATGCCCTATAATAGTACAGTAACAGTTTAGTTTAGTATAGTAAACAATCAATTTAGTAGCTCAAGCATGACAACTCAACAATAACAGTAGCTCGGGCATGACAACTTAGCAATAACAGTAGCTTAAGTATAATAGTTTGGCATTAATAGTAACTCAAGCATAATAGTTAAATGCCAAACATGGTAGAACAATGAGTTTCACAATATAATTTCAATAAAGCCATTACGGTAAGCAACGGCAGACAGAATCAATCAAGGATGCCAACACAGCTAACAACAATATATGATGTAGTTTAATTGGCATGATAACATATAAAACATGGAAATGTCCATAGTACCAGAACATGAACATTCACTTGATTCAAAACAATTTTGATACACATTAGATAATGGTACAATTCACAAGCTCAATGATTAATAATATCTAACAATATTCAATGAATGACAATTAAGATAATAGAACATCACAGGGTTTAGAAAACAACAATAAATAAATATCGATAGTCAAGACAGTAGAACCTCATAGGGTTTAGAAGGCGGCAATAAATAATAATCAAATTAGATGTCATGCAATAAAACCTCATAAGGTTCGATAGTCAATTGATAACAGTAACGATAGCAAAGACTAGTATCAGATCAATAGAACTGCACAAGGTTCGATCACAATAACATTACTTTACTCAAATAAGTACCAGATCAGTGGATCCTCACAGGACATGCACAAATTCATAAGAGGTTAAGATCCTCATAGGATTCAATAATCAACAAAGTGTTATAACCTAAACAAGTATTAAAGCGGTAGATCCCATAGGGATCAACAATCAACGAATAACTGTAATCAAATCAATAACCTAAAGTGGGGACCCTTACCTTAACAACGTTAGCGATGAAGTCAGACTCTACTGATCCTCAGGGCCTAATTCTCCATCACCTATTCAAAAGAGTAACTTTCCATCAAATTCTTTGTTCGACCCTAACGATCACTAACATTCATAATTGTACTAATAACAGTCTAATTGGAGTAACTATTTGACTAATACATTGGTTAAGGTTTGTCTCAATATTAATGCCCTAAACATGCTATTAATATTGGATATGTAAATGTGTACGGAGTTCATTTACACTGCCAAAATAATACAACAAAACATTCATTTATATATATAATTCTATAACGATACTCGATATTGATTATAGCAATCTAGTGAACGATAAAAATCCAATTTTTTGTCACTTAAGTTGTGGTTATATAAAATTAGGATTTTCTCTACTTAGTATACTATATAACCTATAGTTTACATGAAATAATACCATTTTAGATTCACTAGGCTTACTTAATCAATCAAATGCGTTCTATTCTTATGCATGGGTGTTTTGATTGATTGATTCTATCATTATTTCGATATTACAAGGTTTTTCGATGATCGGAATGTATAAACATATACATGCAATTACATACACCAACAATATCATTCTTATATTAATTTTTCACAAATGAGGCAGAATCTCAATGATCAAATCGCATGCATGCGTTCACTGTGATGAGATGAAGATTTTGTCTAGTTGCCACCACTATTGGAAAACTTCATCACCACCACCAAAAGAAGCATTTTAGCTCAATAAACCAAAGCCCTCAGCCAGATTTAGCAATTAATGCCAAATTGCTGCCCAATTTCAGCTTGAAAGTTGATCAGCTACCTCGTGCCATTGCACTAGTTTAAATTGAATTTCGCCACTATCGCTAGGCCATTTTGAAGTTTGAAAGCATCAATGAGTTCCTAAAGCTGAGTTCTACAAAGCCCAGTCTTTACTTTCACCAACTTGTCGTTGAGAATCAATCCCCGCCATGCTCTGCCATGGTCAACTTTCAATCGCCATTCTCATTGCCGTTCACCGGCCATTTCCACCTGCATGAAGGTGTTTTGAATTCCTAAAAGGGAGAGGAAAAAGATGGTTGGGTTGGTTTTGGGTTTTGGAGTTCACTAGAGGCGACATTGATGAGAGGAAGAAATAGTAATGGAGAGGGTGTCCAATGGGGAAGAAAGAAATGTGAGGAGTTGAATTGAAAGGTCAATATTTATAGATTTAACTTTTTTCATGTTACAAATTGGCCCCAACAATTTATGTAACTTTTCAATTAGGTCCAGAAGGTTTTAATAAAAATCAATTTGGCCATTGGGTTTTATAAGTCCTCACATTGGGTCCACTAATTTATAAAAATTAGACATTAACCCCTCGTAATTTGACAAATGGTACAATTGAATCTTTTATATTCGTATTTTAATCCACAAAACTTTCAAAAATTATACAAAAATTAAATAAATTCTTAGAAAATAATATTTAAATAAAAAATCAGAACAATGAATTTTTAGGGGTGCTATAGAAGGCATAGAATAAAAAGAAAACAAGAAAAAAAAAGGCAAAAAGAAAGAAAGAAAGAAAGGCTAGATGTATAAAGGCATGTCAATATCATACTTCCAAAGGTACTTCTAGAAAATCACATTTATGAAACATTATCTCTCCCTTGATGCTGCATATCATTGTGGGAATATGACCAAAATTTCTTCTACATATTTTATATATTGTAGACCATAACTTGTCATGTTAAATATAAAGCACAATCTACAACCTAGCTACTAGCAAAAATACACTTAATTTGTTCTATTACTATTTAAAAAGTGGGATGATTTTTAAAAGCTCATGCATAAATCAGCTTTGAAATAATGGATTGAACTAAATTTACCTTATCATGCACAAATGCTTCTAAAAAAGAGTCATATTCATGTCAAATTCTCAATACGATACGATACGATACTCTTAAATACTCCTCGAATTTGCATCCAATACTATCTATAAGCATTCTTTAATGGTCTAACAGATCAATAGTCCTTTTTGCGCCAAAGCATAAATACACAAATATATTAAGATAATTGGGATGAAACAAAACACTAGGTACATTTTATTGGCTATGCTACGATCCAAGTGATGTTGCCACTTGCCACCGGGCAAGTTTTTGTATCTTCTGCACAAATTTGCATATTATTTGTGCATTTGACATATTAGAAAACGATAAGACCTAAGGTTATCCCAATTAACATTCCAGATCCATATCCCATAAGAACAACTTGCCAGGTAAGTCCATCCAATATCCCAGAATTATGAACATCGTGTGGCTGCATTGGAAGTGCAGGCTGCTCTTTGTCATCTTCACATTTCTTAGTCAATATTGGATACCCACATAGTTCTGGGTTTCCAATATATGAACTGTTCCGAAATGTAAGAAACTGGCCAGATTGAGGGATAGATCCAACAAGATGATTCATTGACAGGTTCAACACCGAAAGAAATGTTAGCCTTGTCAATTGCCATGGAATTTTCCCTCCCAACTGGTTTGAAGATAGATCCAATGATTCCAGTACAGTTAAGTTTCCTAGAGATGGAGGGATATCACCTGTGAGCATATTATGAGAAAGATTCAGATACCGCAGAGAATTTAGATTTCCAATGGAAAATGGAATATTTTCGCGGAACTTGTTGTTGGACAGATCAATGGTTGTAAAGGTTTTCAGGATTCTCTCCAATCGAACCTCCAAACCTTTCAAAACAATGTCCATCGGCTCCCAGTAAGGCAAATTCCAGTATCTTGTTTCTGATCTATTTTCCTTTACATCAATCATGCCTTTCAAATTCTTCAAATATTCAGTTGGCAAAAGGCCAGTAAACTCATTGAAGGAGATGTCGAAAACTCGCAATTTAGGAAAGGAGATTTTATCCTTTGGACGGGGTATTGTACCATTAAATCTGTTAGACCTCAAAACAAGAACCTGAAGGTCTGGAAGAGTTTCCATCCAAAATGGAAAAGAGTCTTGTATATTGTTGTTTCCAAGGTCAAGAACCTGCAGTTGTTGACAGTGGACCAGGGATTGAGGTAATGTTCCTTCCAATTGATTGTCATTTAGGTTTAGACACTGGAGAGCACAGCCTTTTACGAACTTTCCTGGACTTGGCCCATTGAAGGTGATTTGCCTTTAAGTGCAAGACCCTCAACTCTTTGCTCAAGTTTCCTAAGCAAAGTGGAAGTGAAAGTGGAAGTGATCCTTCTAAGTTGTTATTTGACAGAATAAGAAAACCAAAGGAACTCAAGTTGCAAATGGATGATGGAATCTCTCCAGTCAACTTGTTGGAATGGAGTTGCAGGAAAAAAAGATTTGAAAGATTCCCTATGGTGGAAGGTAGTGGACCTGAAAATTGATTTTTTGAAAGGCTTAGGGAAGACAAGTTTTGGAATCTTTCAATTTGTGATGGCATGGAGCCTTCAAAACTATTATCGGAAAGCAAAAGATATTGGAGACTGTTTGTCAACAACTCCCAAGGAATGCTGCCTGAAAGGTTATTACCAGTCACGGACAGAATCCTCAGACGACTGAGGTTAGAGATTGACTTAGGCAGCTGCCCATTGAAATGGTTGGTACTAAGATCAAGAACTTCTAGTAACACCAAGTCTCCAATTGAAGATGGCATGGTTCCAGTGAGATTGTTGGAGTAAAGGTTTAAGATTGAAAGTTTTGTGCGGTTCCCAGTTGTTGGAGGGATTTCACCAGAAAACCAGTTGGATGAAAGATCCAGCATCAATAAATTTCTGAGGTTTCCTATCTCTGGTGGGATAGAGCCTGAAAATGTATTATTAGAAAGATACAGATAATTGAGATTTGTGAGTAGGCCTATCTCAGGTGGAATTTCCCCAGTGAAACGGTTATCAGAAACATCCAATATTGTTAATCGAGTCCAACTGTTGATAAAATGGGGGGAGATATCACCGGAGAGATTATTGTCAGATATTCTCAACCTAGATAAGTTGGTCAAATTTGACAAGGATAAAGGCAAAGTTCCAGTAAGCGAATTATGGAATAAACCCAAGTAGGAAAGGTTAGTGCACAGGCCAAGCTCAGGGGGAATTGTGAAATTGAAGCCATTCATCCCGAGATCTAGCCACTGAAGATTCCTAAGTTGACCTATAGAAGGCGGAATATCTCCTTGGAATGAATTGCCAATCAGTTCAAGAAATTCTAGATCAGGCATCAGGCTGATGGAATCAAGTATGTAGCCAGAAAAGAAGTTGAATCCCAAGAAAAGATATTTCAACTTTGATAGCTTGGAAAGGCTAGCCGACAAGGGCCCTTCAAATGAATTGGCTTTGAGATCAAGATATTCAAGCTTGAGCAGATTGCTGAATAATGACTCGGGAATTTGGCCTGTCAAGCGATTTGCCGATAAATCAAGATAAGTAAGGTTCGGACAACCGGCTATAAAATCTGGAAATCCAAAACTTAGATGATTCCAGCTGAAGTTGAGATGTCTCAGCAAAGGGAAACTCGAAATTCTAGACCAATCAGGAGTCCCCAAGTCATTATTACCGAAATCCAGGTACTCTACTTTTCGAAGATTGCCAATTTGAATAGGAATAACTCCACTAAGATTGTTGTTGTACAAACTAATGTACTGAATCTCTGTCAGATTACCAATCTCAGGTGGAATAGAGCCCTCCAACCAATTGCTGCTGAGGTCCAAGAAAGTGAGCCTGGACAGATTGCCAATACCAGCTGGTATCGGGCCCTTGCAATCATTCCCATTAAGGTTGAAAATGGTAACATTTGGAAACAAGTTGAAATCAAGTTGGTCAAGGGTGCCTTCCAGATTTGCGCCAGATAAGTTGATTTCAGAAACTGAGCCCCCGACATTGCATCGAATGCCTGTCCATCCGCAAAAGTTTCTGAGGTTGTTAAGGGACCATGAATTGAGAGAAGGAGATGGTGATAAGGCGTTCTTCCACCTCACTAGAGCCTCTGCTTCTGTTCTTGCTGAGGATGCTGCATTAAATTGGAATAAAGTTAACAGAAAAATAAGAAGAAAGAAAATGGAAGTTGTCTGGGATGTTGTCATGGCTGCTTTACTGAAGGTAATAATGCTACATAATACCTATTTATTATGCCTCATATCAGCCTATAGAACACTGCAATGCCAATGAGAAAACTTTAACAGAGATTTGAAAGAGCCAAGAGCCATTGATGTGACTGAATTTGAATTGAACAAATTACAAAAGCCTTGATCTTTTTTGTCAAAATGATGCTAGGTTAGCTTTCCTTATAATTAATACCTACACTTATTTTGGTTTATGGCATATTTTTTGGTCAAAAGTCATAGCTCAGTTTGTTACCATTTCTAGCGTTTTCTTGAAAAAAATTTGACAAAAATATGTTTTATAAGTTAAAATTGGGAAATGTGGCAATTATTTGTTTTTATTTTGAGAAAAATATGAAAAAATGATTTGTGGATGAAGTTGTTGTTTGGAAATATTTTAGGAGAGACAAATTTAATGTAAATATCAAATTTGTTATTTTTCTTATTGGGTTTGCATGATGAAATTGATTTTTTATGTAATATTTATGTATACATATAAATAGATGATTAGTGTATGTACATATATTTGTAATGATTGATATACGATTTTAAAATAATGTGTTAGTGTGATAATTAGTGAAGATTAATTAATATAGTATCAAATAGATTATTATTTATAAACTAATTAATACGTTGTTTACCAACTCCTAAATGAATTTTTAGTAAAATTAATGAAAATTATTTTAAGTTGATTATTTATCAGATAAGTTTCATGATTAAATGAAAATATTTTTGCACTATAAGATTATACTAATTTGTGAAAATAAAAATTTTAAATTATATCTTCTTTATCATAATATTTCTTTATTAGAATATACATATTATATTCAAATTAATTTTTATTTCCACACAAAAACTAAGTACAACATTTTTTGACTTTGAAAATAATGCAAATAAAAAATACGGATAGAAGTATAGATGTATAGCCCCTGAATTAATATATCGCGCTAAGGCTTTTCCCCCCTTACCTTTCCTGTGGTAATTCCACTAAGTAAGGCCTTGCTAATTAATCATTACAAATATCAGATAGGCTATCTATTCGATCAAATGTTTTATTTAAGTAATATGCTATGTTTAATATAAACCTCAAAGCATATATGGTTGATTAAATGCTATTTAATTAATAAGTAACCAAGGTAAAAGTAAATCCATGTGCCTATATGCCTAGATTGCACCCATAATTGCTGCAATGAAATCAACAAAATAATGATAATAAGATTGAAAACAAAGATACCTTATGATTTGACTACCAGTCTACCTAAATTCTATTGCCCTTAACAAAATAACCTAAGGGTATAATCACTTCCATTACATTCTCACTATCACATACAGCAACCTATGACGGATTTAATTTTGGAGGCAAGGGTAATTTAGGAAGTTCAAATTAAAATTTTCCCTCATTTTTTGTTGCATTTTATTATTATACGTTAATTTCATAAGTGGTGTTGATGAATTAATAGAGCAGTTCTATCCTTATATTTATATGTGCGAAGTTTAAGGTCCAAAGACGAATCATTTCAATTGCACAAGCGTGTGTGAAAAACGAAAAAATGAAAAAAAACTTGAATTCATGAATATTTATATAGTTTCATATTATACCAACTTTGACATAACTTTGTGCAATTGCAATTCAGCATAATTTATGTTATGTTTGGTTTAAAAAAATTAGAAAAGAAAATAAAAAGAAAAAGACAAAAGTGCATAAATTAAAATATAAAATTATATCATTATAGTATAAAGGAATTCTTTACTAATATCCAAAATCTACCACATTTTTGAAAGTATGTATTGTTTTAAATGAATTGGACGGGAGTCACGGGGCATCGTAATTCTGAAGTTTGATTTGCATTTTCATATTAAAAGTTAAAAACAAAAAAACAAAAAAAAAAAGTGCCTAGTTTAGCATAATAATTAAAAGCGTTGAGCTTAAACGAATTTTATAGTCAAACATGGATAAATTTAAGCAACTTAAGACTTTACATATATTGTTTTAATTTTTTATTAGATGAATAAAATTTGGCAAAACTTTATATCTTATTGGATAAACAAAGTGTTCAATTTAATTTCTCGTGATTGGTGAATCAAGTTCAAATAAATATTTAACGAGTAATATTGAATAAAGTCTCAAGTACTTTTTTCCCTTAGTTCCCAACTTTGATAACCAACTTCAGGCTTAATCATATGTGGGCCAAAAAAATTTAGATAATATTGTCGGCATGAGTTTTTTGGAATGCAAATATTTTTTTCCCTTTAAGATTCGATGAAATCCAAAATAAGGTAAAATTGTAACTTTTGTTCTGTAATTTTATCTTAAATGATTTTTGGTACTATAAATTACATAATATTAATTCTAGTCCTATAAGTATTAAAAAAATTTCATTTTTAGTCTTTTTTTTCACCAAGGCCGGCGAAAGTTGCCAAAAAAGCTAACGTGGCAGTTTGGGCATGTGGCAGTTTATTGTTTTTGCCATGTTGGATTGCCAAGTAAGCATTTTTTATCTTTTTCTTGCTCAGTTGGCAATACGCATGTCTATTTTTTTTTTTGTAATTTCAAATATTATAGAATTTATATACACACATATATATACACATCTATTTATATATATTTATATATTACATATCTTCATTTTCCCTCCAAAATATTTTTCTTTTCTAGAATATCCTCTACTATCCTTCATTATCTTCAAAACTTTCCCATTTTTTAATATATACATACATATATTATATATATCATATATATTCTATTTCTATATATATATATATATTATATCGTTGTTTTTCCTCCAAAACATAAATTATTTTCCAAAATACCCTCTAGTATCCTTCATTATCCCCAAAACTTTCCCATTTTCAATATATACATATATATTATATTATATATGCATAATATATATTTTATTATAATCACTCAATACCATTTTCACTCAAAAATTTAATAAAAAAAGCATTGATTTAACTTCTACACTAAAAAAATATCTCCCTTAAGACATAAACAAATATGCATTTAAATACACATATTTATATAGAATTTATAATTATTTACTAATTAAAAAATAAAAAAAATTAATCT
>JACGDI010005379.1:1962221-1975185 GCA_014898725.1 Jacaranda copaia
CTATAAATATATAATATATACATATAACATAAAATATATACATAAATATATTATAGATTTAAACATATGTATGTATAATATATACAAAAATGAAAAAAAGTATAAAAAATTAGAGAAATGGAAATACAAAACTTAAAATAGTTTTTAAATTTAAAGGGGATGAAAGAAGATATAAGAAAATATATTTAAATTAATTAATTAATTAAATTGAAAATATATGAAATAATGAATGGCAATATAGTCTTCATATGTTAAAATTGGGGATAAATTGAAACAAATCAAGAGCAGGAGATGGTGTGCATAATTTCAAAATACAATGTGGTTTTTTGCCTTTTTTTGATTCAAAAGGCCCTTTTCCATTTTTATAGGTGGTAAAATGTAGTTTTTCATACTAAAAAGAAAAAAAAAATAACATAGGAACTAAATTGAGACATAAAACTTCAGACGGGGACTAAAGTAGAACATAAAATCATAAATTAAAAATTTTGCTCTTAAAATGATTAAACTTGATCAAATTTTCAACCAAAAATTACCGAAAAATGGTTTGGAGGTTAAAGTGAAATGATGCATTAACGTTAGAGACTAAAAAATGATTTTTTAAAAATTAAAGAGTGAAATGATTTTAAAGTAAAATTTTAAAAATTAATTATATGATCTACCCTTTTTTTTTTTCTTAAAAGACGTGTTTGAGTCTATGGAATGCAATTTCTTTTGAATTTTAAAATACCATTTCACAGAAGGCTGGCTCTTCTATGGCAGTTGGAGGTGAAACTATGGGTCCATTTGATTGTACTTCTAGAAGGAAATTTCTTTGATTTTTACTGTTTAAAATATGAAATTATATTTATTTCACTCTTTTTTTTCATTAAAAATATATTTTGTTTTTATTTTAATTTTTCCTATGCTTATGATATTATCATATGATTACATATATCAATATCAATTAAATTAGACATGAAAAACACAAATATCACTTTAACAGTATCCAAAACTATTAAAATATATATGTGCATACTTAAAAAACAAAAAAGCAAAACTCTTCAATATGCCTAAAAATTATAAACTGAATAAAATTTACATTTCTACAGTGTCCCTATTCGACCTTTTCACACAATACATTCAAATAAATTTTTATTTCTTCACAAAAATATTTTTCAATTTTAAAAATAATGAAAATTAAAAATATGGATAGCAAAAAAATATATATAACCCCTAAATTAATCTATCGCAGTAAGGCCTTTTTACCCCTATCCTTTCTTTTGGTAATTACACTCAGTTTTATTCCTTTTTTATGTTAAACTTTTGTGGTAATTCCACTAAGTAAGGTCTTACTAGTTAATCATTGATAATTTCAGTTATGCTATCTATTCAAATGTTTTATTTAAGTAAGATATTGTTTTATTTAGTATAAATCTAAAGGCATATATGGTTGATTAAATGCTATTTAGATATCAAATAAGCAAGGTAAAAGGACATCCATGCACCTATATGCCTAGATTGCACGCATAATTGCTGCAGTGAAATCAACAAAAAAAATGATAACAAGAAAGAGAACGAAGATATCTTATGATTTGACTACTAAATTTTAACAAAATGACCCGAGCACTTCGTTACATTCTCACCATCACATGCGCAACGTATGATGGATTTAATTTTGGATGTAAGGCAAATTTAGAAAGTTTAAAATTAAAGTTTTTCCTTATTTTTGTTGCATTTTATGATTATACCTCGATTTCATAAGTGGTACTGATGAATTAATTGAGTCGTTCCATCATCATACTTATATGTGTGGAGTCTAAAACTCAAAGGGGAGTCATTTCAATTGCATGAGGGTGTGCGAAAAACCAAAAAAGGAAAAAACAAATTGAATTCATGAATATTTATATAGTTTCGTATCATACCAACTTTGATATAACTTTGTGTAATTGCAATTCAGCATAATTTATGCTACGTTTGGATTTGAAAAAATAGAAAAAAAAAAAAGACAAAAGTGCATAAATTAAAACATAAAATTATATCATTAGTGTAAACAATTCTTTATTAAGATCCAAAATCTATCACTAGTGCCGCATTTTTGTAAGTATGCACCATGCATGTTTTAAATGAGTAAAGTTGGACGGGACAACTTATTTTTTAAGTTTGATTTGCACGTTTAAAAATAAAAGAGGTGTCTAGTTTAGCGTAACAACTAAAAGAGTTGAGCTTAAACGAATTGAATAGTGAAACACAAATAAATTTAGACAACTAATTAAGACTTTACATATATTGTTTTATTTTTCATTAGGTGAATAAAATTTAACAACGTGGAAACGAATCTTAGATACTTTGATTTTCCCCCCTTAACTCTTAACTTAGAAAACCGACCTTGAGGGCAAACCCAAAACCTTCCGGCTTAACCATATGTGGGCAAAAAATATATAGAATAATATTGTTTTTTTGAGTATCTATACTATTAACAAAGTATTTATCCTTTTTTAATATATTTTCATGTGACGTTCCAAAAATATTCTCAATCGTTATAATTACATTTTATATATTAACTATTATTTACAATCCACATATTCTATACCCAAAATTATCATCTCACCATAATATTTTATTATTATTTATATAAAAATTTAAATAACTATTAAATATTACTTAAAAAATTAATATTTTATTTTATTTACTTTATACAATAAAATTTTTAGCACATACATCAAATGTGCCAAATTACTAATATAAATAATTTTTCTTTTTCTTTAAAATTTGACGAATATCTAAAATAATCTGTTCTCATAATTTTATTATGTATGATTGGCGCATTGATCTCTGTCAGTGTTAATACTTTTTACTAATTAGTTTTCTTATCTTAAAGCAACCTCCAAATTGATTTAATTTTAAGATGTATAATTTGTGTTGAATCATCATTAATGATGGTACTAGGACTTGAATGTCTCTTTATTGAGATACCAAATAAATGTATCTCATTAGTTAATCAATTTTTAAATATTAAAATTAATTTTCAAGAGATATCATGACTATATAAACACAGGATAAACAGGAATATCATCTATTGTATTAATTTCAAGATATTGTATTAGAGAACACAGGAATATCATCTATATAAACAATAATAAAATTACTATAAGGATTAAAAATATCATTCATAATTTTTTGAAATTCAGAAAGAGCATTCTTTAATCCATATGGCATGACATTCCACTCATATTGGCCAAAAGGAACATTAAAAGTAATTTTAAATCTATCCTTTTCCATTATTTGAATTTGCCAATAACTAGATTTTAAATCAAATTTTGAAAAAATATTAGCATCAAACAATCTATCAAGCAAATCCTTTTTATCAGGGATAGGGTATTTAATCCATTTTAAGACTTTGTTTAAAGGTTTATAATTTATAACCAATCTAGGGGCACCATGTTTTTGTTCATTATGTTTATTAACATAAAAGGCAATGAAAGACCAAGGAGACTTGGTAGATCTAATTAGACCTTTCTGAAGTAAGGACTCAATTTCCTTTTTATAATAAACTAGATATTCAGAATTCATTTGACAAGGTCTAGCTTTAGTAGGGATATTTCCATTAAAATTATCTTCATAAGGAAGATCAACAATATATTTTTTTCTACTCCAAAAAGCATTAGGGTGTTCATTACACACAGACAACGAAAACTAATTTTCAAGGAAAGAAATTTTTTCTTTTAGTTTAGAATTAACTAATTGTTCATAAATATTAAGACTAACAATTTCATGCTTTAAGAAATTAATATGATTATTCTTAGCTTTTATAATATCTTCAATTCTATTAAGAATTCTAGAAAATGGTTCAGATATAAACTGGAAATATAATTCTTTACCTTTAAAAGTTCCTATAAAACCTTTTTGATCAACTATTTTTAGAGGAAATATTTTCTTTAAGAAAAGTGTACCAAGTATGATTTGGTTAGAAATATTTTTGACCAATAAAAAGCTCAAAGGAATAGAAATCTTATTTTTACAAACAAAAACTTTTGACAGTTTATAATTAATGTCAAGTTTTTCACCATTGGCAGAACAAAGAACATGAGAAGTTTTCTCAAAATACTTAGTAGGTATAAGACCTTTTTGAATACAATTAAGGTTAGCACCACTATCAACTAAAGCAATTAATTCTTTTGAAAATTTATTATCAATCAAAATATTAATTTTTATAAGCCATTTTTGTGAAGTAACCATTTCTAATTTAGAAAGGAAATCAACATTTTGTAAATTATCAGTTAGACTAGGAAAATGATCAAATACATTATCTAATCTAGGTATAATCTGTTTACCTTGAGAAATTTCTGACTTTCTAAGTCTATCTTAAAGAAATACATTATTTCTTTTAATTTCAATTATTCATTTTTTAAATTATTAACTTCTTGTTTTAAATCGTTAACAAAAGTTGGACTACTAGTTTTATTCCTATTATCTAACATTTTATAAACTTCAGTCATATAATAAGGTTCATTATTTTTATTATTGAAAGTAAATTCTTCAGGCTTAGAAAGGAAGATGAAGGAGTATTTTCAATTTGATCGATTATTTTAGATCTTAAAATTGGATCTTTTATTATCTTTAAGAATTCAATAGTACTATCATTATTAATGACATTTAAATCATTAAATTGTGATATAAGCCTATATAAATCCTCACTATCAGATTTATTACTATTATTGTTAGAATTAACACAAGATTTACCTTTTTTACAGGGTTCGCATTCAGAATCTAAAATATTAAAACATTCATTTAGAGAATCAATATCAGAAGAAGGAGAAGAAGGAGAAACATTATCTTCACTATCAGAAAACTCAAGTATAAGTTTATAAAGCACATCTTTAATATTATCATCAATATTGAGATTATTAATCTTAGACCTCATTTTACACTTATCAACGTAATGACCAACCTCACCACACTTATAACAAGCACCATATTTTTTAAACCTTTTATAAAGTTTCTTATTAGATTTTCTTTTCTCATTTTCCCTATTTCTTTCTTTTTTATGAAATTTTTTCCTATGTTTTTTCTTTCTATAAAAAACATCTTTATTATTTTTATTATTATCAATGGGCATAGGAATATCCATACCAAATTGTCCACAAAATTATCCTAATTGTTTACGCTTAATAATATTATTACGCTTAATTTGTTGGTTTAATTTTATTTCATTACATAAATTTAAACCCTCTTGAAAACAAGTTCCTTTTAATTTACCATAAGTAAATTTATCACAATCAATATTAACATCATTTTGCCTAAGTGTTTTTCTAACTCTTTCGGCAAACAACGAAGGCAAACCATCAACAAATTTAGACTTCCAGTGAGAACTATTAGACTTTGGGAGTTCTAAAACTCTAGACAAGAAAGTATCTTTATACCACCTAAATGAGGTGAGACTCTAACACTTTAAACCATTAAGCAAAGTTCTAATATGTTCAGAGTTATTAGTCCACCCACTAGTAAAATGTTCTATAATAGTAACAATCAAAGTATAAACAACATTTTCAATAGTATTACAAGTAGTTGTACTCTCATGCTCTTGTTTAATCGTATTAAGAATTTCTTCTTTATTAGCCTGAGTTAAATAATTATCCCACCAACCTTTAAGTTGTCCAGTAAAGCTAGCAATTATCATTTTAGCAATAGTTTTATCACTATTACCATTATTTTTACAAATTGCAGAATATATTAACATTCGATGAACCAAATTATAGATATGTCGTTCAGTAAAACCTTTTAAATTCCACTCATAAATATTTTTACCAGAGTAGGAATTATTAAGAATCAAATCTTGTTCCTCATGCAACACATCTTGAGAGGAAGGATGGGGATAATAATAAGTACGCATAGTCAGATGATCAACATATTTTTGAAGTTTATTAACTTCTTCATTAATAGCATGTTGATAAGACTTATCATCAATATTATCAAGAGTAGAAATTTTAAACTCAGCAAATTTTTATGCTATTAATTTTCAAGTTCAGACATATCTCTTAACCTAAAATTATGAATTTCAAGAGGAGGTTGGATGCTAGGCATAGCAATAGAATCGGACGAATTAGGTGAAACAACAGTTTTACTAATTTTTTCTTCTAAGTCACCCATAAATTTATTAAGTTTATGAATATTAACAATTGTAGAAAGTCTTTGATCTAAATAAACTAAGCTTTCTCCAAGCACATTTAAATATAAATTAGCATAGTTTTGCTGATTTATTAATAGATTAATTTCTCTCGAAGTAACAGGCATATGATCATTGATGATTAATTTATTAAATGTAGAAAAATAAAAATTTTTATTTCCTTCAACATAGAAAGTTTCTTGAGGAGGAAAGACAGATTTTTGTTTATGACCACTTTCAACAATATAAGTTCATTCCAAAACAGAAAGATAAGGTTCTATAGAATTAACCATAAACCAAGGAACAAAAGGAACTAACTGATCCTTTTCAGATAAAAATTTATAAAATTCTTTTTGAAAAGAAATTTGTTGTTCTTTAGAAAAATTACTAAAAAACCATTCACGAAATATTTTCTAACAATCTTTATTAAATTCAATTTTTATTCACTTCCTATCACTAGATCTAAGACTAAAATTATATTTTGTACCAATCATTTAAAAAATTTTAATTAAATGCGAGCATTTCTCACCGAAAATCCATATCAGAATAAGTTGGCTCAATAGTATCATCACCATTATTATCTTGCATATTAAAACCATGAACAATATTAGAAGAATTAATTTTTAATCTATCAAACCTAGTTTCTAGATTATCATCTTTTCTAGTGTTCTTTCAGTTGGGAGGTAGAAGCCCTAGATAAATTTAGACTTTCAACAGTATAATCTAATGGATCAAGAAAAAAAAAAGAAGATCTAATAGATCTATAGGGTCTTAATAAATTATTATTATTATTATTATTATTATTATTATTATTATTATTATTATTATTATTATTATTATTATTATTATTATTATTATTATTATTAGATCTAAATTGAATAGAAACATCTCCATCAGGAGTCTGAATTATTTGATTAACCTCTGTTTGTATTACAGGTTGAACCGGAATAGCTTTTTCAATTATTCAATTATTAGAAAAGTTAACCTCATCCCATATAATAGGTCTACGGGTTGTACTATGAGATTTACAAAAATTAGTTTCAATTAAAATAGTCTCGTTATTACTTTTATTAATCATTTTACACATAGGATTCAAAGTATAAGGCAGTTTAAAATAGATCCTATAACAAATACAAATAGTCTCAGTATTAGGCATATAATTATATCCATGCAACTTAACATTTAAAGTAACAGAATGCAAAATATTAACAACAGAAAGAGATAACTGTAAATTTGGATAAACATCAAAATAAACCAAATCATGTGCCAAGCTAGACTGTATAATACCTATTAATGAATGTTTCCAATTTAATTTACAAGCATCATGCAAAATAGCAACAAGCATCATGCAAAATAGCAACAAAACTATCAGGTAAATTATCAAGAGTAAGTGGCTTAAAAGCAACTTGAATTAAACTAATATGAAGGAAATGATAATCAGATCTATACTTATCAATATCAGATCTATGTAACAACTGTAAAGAAATATCATCCTTAGACTCTTTAGTGGTTTTAACAATTTATTTTAAACCAATTTTTTCAAAAGTTCCTAATTGATAAATAACCTTTGGATCCACTTTAGGAATGGTCCATTTATTAAGAAGATCAATATTTTCAAGTAAACTCATTTCTTCCAAACAAATATTTTTAATAGAAGAAGATTTTCCTTTGAGAAAATTCATATTTTTGACGGAAAAGTGTTAAACAACCAGAGAAAAATACAACCAATAATCTATGGCTCTGATACCATCAAGCGCAGGATCTTATGAAAGAGGATCGGATCTAAATTGAGTTCATAGAATCCAACAAAAGTCGAAATATAGAAAAAACAATTACCCAAAAGTTTAACCAGTCAACTCATGCTTCCAGATCAACCACACAAATGCCCAAAAATGCCATCACACGGCAAACATGGGCCAACAATGGGTTATCAAGAGGTACATGGAAGACTATCAAAAATTTGGAACCTATCTGGATAACTCAAGAAATAGATCCAAAACCTTTAACACAAGCCCAGTCTATAATGACCATGAATACAAAGGAAATATCTAACTCATAGTTGTTTAACACCAAGTCCCTTAGCCTTCCATTAGGCTAGGGTAACACAAATAAAATAAAATAAAAGAGAACCAACCTTAAGGAACCTCAGCACCAAGATATAGAAGCTTTAATCAGCCTCAGAAGATTTTATTATATTACAAAAAATAAGATACAAAAACTGTTTATAGGAAAGTAAAGAGAATTCTTGTAATACAAAGAAAATTCTAGCAATCAAGAAAATTCTGGCTCTCTGATTTGTACAATTTGGAGCCTATAAAAAGAAAACAAAGAAAAACTTTTATAGATTCTAAAATATCATTTTGAAGTCCGAATAGAAAAAGTAAAATACTATGCGGACTTCAAAATTTTTGAATTCGAAACAATAAAAAGCAAAAAGCAAATAAACAGTGTCTGCATATAATACAGATGACTGTTTTTGTTTTACTACATCAATCATAGTGGCTTTCACCACTCTCGCTGTGATTACTTTTCATCTGTTTCATTGTGTAAAGATTCCAGCATATCATCCAAGTTTTTATCAGTGTAGACAGGAATATTATCCGCTGGATCTTGAGCATCTTGGAAAAGACAATCAAATTGATTATTATCATTTTTTGATTTTGATGAAGTCTCCATTGAAACTGTATCTCCACCATCACTGGAAATTTCAATGTCTTCATCAACATCTACAAAACGATCCTTCAATTCTTCTTGGACCATATTAAGTACTTTTTTTAATAAATCAGCCTTGGATAATTTTCCTTTCCGCATCTTTACTTTCTCATAAGCTTTTCCTGAAATTGATGAAGCTTCTTTCTGTTTATCCTTATTAGAAGAATCCACATAAGTTTGAGTAACCTTAACAATATTATTTAAGGTTTCTTAATAATAATAAAATTAATTTAATATTTATTAGTATCATGTATTATTATCTGTAATATTATAATAATAATAAATTATTATATTAATAATATTATTAATATGACATATTATGAATATAATTAAAATTATTAGAATATAATCTCTTTATTATCAATGTATTATTAATCATTTATTCTATTAATTATAATAGTATCACAAATGATATTAATATATCATTAATATATTATTAAGTACATATGACAATATGAGTATATGACTAATATCACTATCAATTATATTATACATAAATATATATACATGTACATATATTTATAAAAAAGAAAAAAAAGAAAAAAGTAATATAGGGACTAAATTGGAACATAAAACCTTAGATAAGGACTAAAGTGGAATATAAAACTATAAATAGATAATTTTGCTCTAAAAAATGTCAGACTTGGTCAATTTTCCAGCCCCAAAAATGCTAGAAAATGGTTTTTAGGACTAAAGTGAAACGATATATTAACGTTAAGGACTAAAAAATAAATTTTTAAAAATTGAAAACTAAGGTGATTTTAAAGTAAAACTTTAAGAACTAATTATAGGATTTGCCCTCACCATAATAGTCATTGAAACAAAGTCCGAACAAAAGAATTATTAGAATGGATACTGTTTATGTGTGGCATCAAACGCCACTAGAGAAGCCTAAGGAGTGAATGGATAGAATAAAAGGAAAAAAGGTAAAAGAATAGATATATAAAGGCATGTCAATATCATATTTCCAATGATATTTTTGCAAAATTGTTTTATGAAAAACATTTTCTTTCCCCTAGTGCAGCATATCATTATGGGAATATGACCTGAACGTCTAATATATATTTCACAGACAGTAGATGTAACACCCCTAAATTTACCATTTTAGAAGGTAAAATTCCAAAATCAAAATATTAATTTTAAAAAAATTAAAAATAAAAAATTGGGGCTCGAAATATAAATAAGAAGGACTTATTTATAAGATATCTAAAAATTTTGGGGGTCAATCCAAAATTAAAATAGGCCAACTAGGTCAATTTAGGGCACTAACTAGTTGAGGAATTCAATTTGTAGCTGACGGAAGATTTTGGGGCCATTTTGTAATTTTGGAAACCATCCACGAAAGTAGTAAGCCCACCTTTTGAACTTGTCAAATTTCTATATACAAACCCATCTTTTACCCCTCTGACGATCTTCCTCTGGTGTTGGTGAATCTTGAAAACAACCATAATCTTTCCTTCCCCTTGTCGTAAGGAACACAACCATACCAAAATCATCTTGAAACAACTGGTGGAACGCCGAAATATTAAGGGCCAATGGTGGTTCATCACGGTGGTGGTGGGAGGCACCATTCCAATGATTATTGGTGGTGGCCAAAGGATGGGTCTTGACAGGCTCAGCTAGAGGAATGCGATGGTAACTTCAATTTCAAGAATGAATCACCAATGGATGAGTAATTAAGGAAAAACAACACAGCGGTGTTGGGTGATGCAGCACAATTTTTGGCAAAATTGACTGGTCATTTGACATCCAATTCAAAAATTGATGGGGTTGTTTTATCCTTAAGGAGGATTGGGTAGTAGTGGCTACGTATATTTTCGATGACCATTAGCGGCAATCTAGCGGCCTCAAGGTAGAATCTCTAGCTTGACAATCTGAGTGCATGCAAACCCATTTTTCCATAGTGAATTGGCTGGGTACTTTGTGTCAGTAGTTATATAAGCTTGGTGTTATCTTCTTATGTGTATATGTCTGCATGTCTGGGTTAAACGGAAAGTAATAGTAAGTATGAATGAATGGTTTTGGGTTGCTATAATCTATTTCAATTGAATATTTTGAAGTGCATATTTTGTTTGAATTATTGTGAATAAAGACTGGAGTAGCACTTTGATCCAAAACAAGAACCTTCTAGGTCTCGGGTGGGGAATTAAAGCATGGTGTCAAAGCTCAGGTCTTCAGGACCTAGGTTAATATGGGAATGATTTTTTTTAATTGGAATTGATGGGTTCATTAGAGATTAAACTAGAATTGGGAATCATCTAAGATAGTGTAATACCCCTAAAATTTGGTATTTTAGGAAATAAAGATTTAGAACTCAAGATATTGGTTGGTCAAATTTTAAGGTTCAAAAAATTAGCAAAAATAACTTAATTGCTTGGAAATTGAAAGTTTTAGGGACTAAAATACAAATAGAAAAGTAATTGAAGAGATTTTGAGAGCTTTAGGGGCCCAATTAAGATATCTTTAGCTCAAGAGAGGCGAATTCAGGGTTCTAACAAAGTTGGGGGTTATGTGGAAGAGGATTAATTTTCTAGAGTACTTAATTGAAAATAGAAATAAAGTATTAGGGGTTAATTGCTAATTTTTGAAAAATGCCTTCAAATATAAAATTTTCATTTTTCTCCCAAATTTCTTCTTCCTATTCACCACATGCACCTATTTTTTTCCTTCCTCAACAGCCCCCTCCATTCATATTATACACCAATCTTTTCCTCTCAATGCAAGAAAGTCATTAATATCTTTCTCTCCAACACTAACCATTGTGGTGGCCGAAATTCAAGCTGAAAGCTTTGACGGCCTAAAGATTATAGACGTGGTGTTGCCAACAACAAAAATACACAATTGGGGGATAGGTTTCATGGATCAAGGAATAATTTGGTATCTTTAGCTTTCAAAATCAACCACCGATGATGGCAGAATCGGAGAAAAATAGGGCGGTGGCGGTGGCTACGGGCTAGCAATTTTCCAACAAATTAACTAGCTATTCGACATCTGATTCAAAAGTTAGTTTGAGAGTTTGATAGAGCGCAACAAGGTGCATAGTTTGGTGGTTTCGTAACTCAATTCCCACAATGGCGCTCCATCGATGAACCATTAGTCTAATCATGACGATGATTAGAGTACATACAAGTCAGTATTGTGCGACGATTCGGCCTCAAATTTGATTGACTGGGTAAAATACCAGCTAATCAAATAAGTTGATTCCTAGTTTAATCTAATTAAGTTGTCAACCTAAATATTAATGTAGAAATAAGTTAATGGGACCAAAATTATGATTACGAACTAGATATGAGACATGGATAGATATATAGATATGCCTAATGGATCCAGATTTATATTATTATATTATAACTTTGGTTAATTAAGTTAATTGGAGGATTAAACCCTAATTTTATGGATTAGAAATCTAAGTGACAAAATTTGGGATTATTCATGATAATTGGGCTATTATAATTGATATTATGCAATGTTATAAGGTTAATTATGTAATTTAAGGGTCTAATTATATTTCCTTTTACTAGTATAAATATGAACACCAAAAATATTTCAGTAATTAACGCAAAATTAGCACGTTTCATGATGATAATTCGAAAACAAACCCTAAACTACCGTATTAATTGAATAATTATTGATTTTAAGCTATCAATCATATAACTGCAATTATATGGTTGAATGAGGATTTTGACAGTGAACCCACTTTTTGGTTAGGTGATGAAGAGTTGGGCCACACAGATCAGTAGTGTAACACCCCTTAAATTTGATATTTTTGAAAAATAATGATTATAAGTCAAGATATTGGTCGGTTGGATTTTAGGGTTAGAAAAATAAATAAAAAGGACATAACTGCATGAAGATTGGAAGTTTTGGGTCAAATTGCAAATAGAAAAGACTTGATTGGTTTGCATTTTAGAAGTTTTGGGGTTTGCATGGAATACTTTCTTTGTCAAAAGGGCCAAAATAGGGCACTAACTAAGTTTGGTTCCAAAGTGTAAGGTTTTGAAATTTTGGTGGACTTAATTGTAAGCTGAATAGAAGTTTAGCAGGCTAAGTTAGAATTTTTAAAAAGTTCTCCTATAAGTATGGCATTTTGCATTTTCTCCCCATTTTTTA
>JACGDI010005379.1:1989754-2007850 GCA_014898725.1 Jacaranda copaia
CTTCACAATAATTCAAAGAAGTTGTTAACTGGGCTTGACTTAGTTTTATAATTGCACTTGACAAGTTTTAATTTGTGAGTTATGCCTTATAATAAGAATTGGGTTTGAACAAATTTGAAGTGAAAGAATTGCTTAATTGAGCTAATTTCATTACAGAATTCAGCATTACAATTTTTTGTGAATTGTTTGTTGAATTGGAATATTTTTAAAGGTTGGAATTTAACAAATTTATAGTGGATCATTTTTAAGTTGGGTTGTCATTTAAGAAATAGGTTCGACTAAATTTATAGTGAATTAATTGGCAATTTGAGCTTTGTTTTAAGAGTTGGTCTTCAACAAATTTGAATTGACAAAATGATTTGTTGGCTTGCTTTAAGGAATTGAGCATTGGCACAATTTTTAGTGAATAAATTATTGAGTTTTTTTTTCTTCTAAGAATTTGATGATGAACAAATTACAAGTGGATTAACTTGTGAATGAGGCTTTCATCTTGAAAAATAAGCTTGGCCAAATTTTGACTAAGTAAATTAATTGGGCATTAGCAACTTTTGTTTGATTGATTGGGTTTACCAGTTTTATAGTAAATTAGTTTATTTATTTAAGAATTGTGTTTAACATTAATTTAAAAAATTAATTAATTGAGTTTTACCAACTTATTTTCTATTAATTTGGGTCCTTCAATTTTTCATGGAATTAGTATTCTTTGTTTAAGAATTAGGGTTGACATTAACTCAAAAAATTGGTTAATTGGTTCTCTCTAATTTATTTTTAAAAATTGAGTTTCACCAAAATTTATAGTGAATTGGTTAATTTGGCTTTGTCTAAGAATTAGATTTCACCAATTTTTTTTATAATAATTTAAAAATTGGTTATTGTGCTCTTTTAATTTTTTAATTAACAATTGTGTTTCACCAATTTTTTTTAATAAATTAGAGAATTACGCTTCAATTAAGAATTACTTTATTAATGTTTTTAGTTATAAATTAATGGATTGGATTTTATATAATAGTTGGGGGATTTCTTAATTTAAAAAGTTAGTTAATTTGGCTTCACCCAATTACTTCTTTTTTATAATTGGGCTTGACAACTTTTTAAGTGAATTGGACTTCACATCAATTTACACTTCACCAATATTTTTTTCTCTTTTTCTTTTTAATTGGGCTTGGTAATTTTTCAGTGAGTTAATAAATTGGGCATTCTTAGTTACCTAATCTTAACATAATTTATAAATTCAGTTAATTGGGCTTCACCAACCTTTTTCTTAATTCTTATTAAGACCAATTTTTTAGAACATTAGTAAATTGGGCTTTCATCATGAATTAGTCTTCACATTAATTTAAAACTGTAGTTAATTGGGTTTCACCAACTTCTTTTTTATTAAATTGGCTTGACCAATTTTGTAGTTAATTAGTAAATTAGACTTTCTTGATGGATTTGAACTAATCTCTTTTAAGAATTGAGCTTTAGTAATGGTAACAATTTCTTTGCTTACTAATTTTATGTAACATTAATTTATATTCCCGCCAAAATTTCCTTGATTCAAAAGTTGGTTGAATACAAATTGTGATCAATTGTTTTTTGTTACTGAATTTGGATGGCAATGCAATTTTGTTTCCCAGCAACTTTGTATTCCTTTCAAAATTTGGCCCATAAAAAAATTAACAATTGTTTTTATTATTAGTTCTAGAATCATATATTAAATCCCCATTTCTTGGCAACATACAAGATTCACAATTGAATAGGGTACAATATATGTATATATACATAATCCCATTCCAAATTTTAACCCAAGATTCAATTATTGGAGTTCTAGAATCACAAACCAAATACGTAGTTATGATCGTCACAATGAGCTGAAGAAACTATCCTAGCTTAGCCGCAGCGCCATTACTGCCAAAATTAACCTAAACCAAATCAAAATGTGATTTTCAGCTCAACTAAGCAAATCTCCAAGTCAACTTTTCCAAACACTGCTGAGAAAAGCCTCAATTTTGGCTTAGATTGCCCAACACCACCACTTGATTTTTGCTTAATATCTTCTCTGTCGTTGGCCTAATCTTTAGTCCACAACCACCATTACAATCCTTGAGCTTAGCACTGCCAAGAATACTACCCAGAAATTGATTTCAATCCCTACTCCACCATTGCCTATCAACAACTGTCATGGTCAATTTTGGTCTTCAAATTTTTCGATGATTCGCTAGAGTTTCTATGTGCATGTGGTATGGATGTGAAGTTGAGGTGAAGGGGAAGCTAACTAATTATTTAATTTGGGTTAAAAGCTTTCGCCGGAGGGAATCACCTAAGGGGAGAAGAGAGGGTCTCGGTGGTGAAGGTGAAGAAAACGAGGAGGGAACTGCAAACAAGGTATTTATGTAATTAACTTTTCCAACTTTTCAATTTGACTCTTGAAAGTTTTTGCCTCCTTCAATTGAGTCCTTCAAGGTTGGCCTTTCTTCAATCAAGCCCCCCAAAAAAGTTAGTGCCTAACATTTGATCATTTGACCCAAAGTTTATTCCATGCAAACCCCAAGATTCCTAAAATGTGATCCAATCAAGTTTTACCTAATTACAATTTGACCCCAAAACTTTCCCTTTCCTTCCAATTAAACCCCTTTTTATTTATTTTTTGGGCCTAAAATCCAACTAATCAATATCTTGAATTTTAAATTCTTATTTCTCGAAAATTTTGAATTTTGGGTGTGTTACAAATAGTATATACAAAAATTATTTATTTTATCTTATATTATAAGATGAATTATGACGTATTATTATGGGGGTTAAAAATTTATTTCTATTCTTTGTTATTATTTATTAGGACATTATTTTTGAACAAAAAGATTTTAGAGAAATTATTTATAAATTCTAAAAATTTTAGTTTTTATATGTAATTAATTTCATTTTAAAAATAAAAATATTTTGCACTAATAATATATTGATGTGAACAATTTGAGCATGCATTTATTAAAAATTTTCTACACTTAATTAACGCAAATTATTTTAAAATTGATCAACTTGTATAACTTTAATATAGTTGGAAATTTTGAAATTATCTTGAAATACTCATGACATTGTAATATAAACTTAGTAATATAGTTATGAGTTTAATAAAATTATTTTTATCTCCATATTTTAATTAAATTTTGAAGAACTATTAGCATCCTTTACAAATTTGTAGACTTCATTTGAAAATTTATATTAAAATTAAAAAATATACTTCAAAAGCTGTTTTGTTTACTTTTCAGATAAAAGTACCCTTGTACTTATTTGTAACTTCAACATAGTGGTTTAACTTTAATATTATTTAAATTAGTCATAATAAATTTAAATAATTTTAGTAATATTTTTTTTAAATATTAACAATCTTTTAATTGAAGTTGAATTAAAAAAATAAAAATTTAAAACCATCAACATATCTAAAGTAATTTAATTATATTTAATTAAACATATTTATTAATTATAAAATAAAAATAAAATTCAAATCCATCTCTTAATTAATATGACTTTGTTTTTAAATTACATCTCAATAATATTAAAAAAATAATCATATCTAAAATAATTTGATTAGATTGAGTTGAGCATATTTATTAAATATAAAAAAATATTTATTAACTAAAATAAAAAGTTTAAAAATAAAATAAGATCCAAAAATATCATATTAACAATAGCAATTTTAAAATGTCAATTTCACTTTACCAACCCAATAAAAAAGTTATTAATATGATATCTTATTCCCTCATTAAACACAAATAAATATATTTATATTTTTGTATATAAATATACAAAATTTATACATTATATATTATATATAAGTGTAAACATAAATATATTCACGTATTATATTTCATTTATCTAATTTATTTGTATTTATTTTTGTATAAATTTAAATATAAATATGTAAATATATAAATGTATATATAAATATTTATATATATATAATACATAATTTGTTCATTATATATATTATATATAAACATATTTATACATACACATATATAATATATATATATATGTATATATAAAAACATATAACCCCAATTACACCCCCAACTCCACAAACACCCCTCCACCATCCGACTCCTATGCACGTGGCGACCATGGCAGGGGGTTGACAGGGAGGGGCTGGCAGGGGGGGACCCCAATTACATACCCTACAAACACCCGTCCCCCAAGCTTGCCCTTATGCACGCGGCGGCCATGGTCGTTGCATCCGAGGCCATGACAGAGGGTAGCAGCGAGGGAGGCGCAAGAGGGGAAGGGGAGTGGTAGGGTGCAAGATTGGGGGTGAAATTGGGTGGGGTTATGGGTTATAAAATATGTATATATGTGTTGATATATATATTTAATAAATATATGTATATATAAAAATATATTTATATATTTTATGTTATTTATATAAAATAAATCAATCTAAACCATTGATTTTTTCTTTTTTCAAAATATCTAACAATTGATATTTAGGGGTAAAATTCACATTTAAGTTGTAAAAACACTAAACAAATTGCATCTGGGGCATGTGTAATACACCATTAGACAAAAGGGGCTAATTTGCTATATTTTCAAAATCATAAGGGGGGTTTTTTTGCCGATTTTTTTCATAAGGGGTTTTTTGCTTTTTTTCATTTTCACTGGGGGTAAAACCCAATTTACCTTATAAATATGTATAAAATGAGCATATATGAAATAAAGGGAAATGAAAATTAATGATAAATTTATATATATGTATAAAATGAGAAATATATGAAATAATAGAAGAAGAGAGAAATGATAACAAAAAGAAAAGAAAAGAATGGAAAAAGAAAAGAAAAAAATATGATAATAAAAAGTTATTTAAATTGAATTGTAAATATGTGAAATAACTATGGGTAAATTAGTTATATTAAAATTATGTTAAATGGACAACAAATGTGGAGGGGGAGGTGGTGTGCATGATTTTATAAAACATAAAGAAGTTATTTTGTGTATATATATTTTACAGGATGGTTTGATGCCCATTTCACAAATCACATGGGGTTAAATTGCAACTAACCCCATATATATAAATTATCTATAAAATTTTAAATAATTTTTATTTTTATCTTTTTTCTTTTTAATTATTCATACATGTATCCTTTTTTTTTTATTTATACTTATTCACATATATAATATACATATATATAAGTTTATCAATAAACTTTAAATTACTTTTATTTTTATCTATTTTTTTCTATTTATTCATTCTGAATTAAATAATATTTAATATTTATAAAAATATATATAATATAATTTTTTGTTCATACTTATATACATATATAGTATATATACATATAAATGCTACAAGAAAATAGGTTAATCATGATATATATTTTGCCACGGTTTATTTCAACCACTGCAAAATATTAATTTGATGGTAGTTAAGCGATGATTTATCAAAACTGCCATTGAATTGGCCATTTAGTGGTAGTTTTGAAAAATCACCGTAGAATTCATAATAAATGGTGACAGTTAGTGTAACTACTTCTAAATGAATAGCTTCATGGCAATTTTTCTAAACAACTGCAATTAATAATATTGTTTATTTTGCTTATTCGGTTGCCCTTTGTTTTGACAAATATTTCTTTTTTATAAATTTCTTAAAAAAAGTATTTTATATTATTAGCTTTTTAACAAAATGTAAAGAAGTATTCACTTATTTTTAAAATTTGAACATACTCCTGTAATAATTTAGACCGTATGAATTTTAAGTTTTTATTTTATTCATACATTACAACTTTGCAAGGCTTATTTTAAAAGATAAAATCTGAAATTTTTATAAGCTTAAAAAATTCTTATAATATCTTTTTATTAAAAATTTAGCCAAACACCCACTTAGTCTAGATTTTAACTTATCTGTAAATATTATATATTTTGACTAATGAAATGAATTATTATAATATTTTCTTTGCCCAAAACTCACAATGCAAAAATATTATTCCTTTAACTAATAATTTGTATATACATATATGCAATGAAATTTTTTTGCTTCATGCAACTATGTTATTTAATTATCCCATACTTTCTATTTATTTCTTTTAGTTCACTAGTTGATACTCTTATGTTATTTATTCAATTGACAATTACTATTTTATTTTAAAATATAATAATACTATTCTAAAATATTCTAATAAACTAATTATGTCATATCATTGATTTTCAAAACTGAATTTTAATAGTGTAAAAATTCACACCTTTTACTCTTCCGACTAATATTTTTATAATTTTATTTTATTTATATTAAGAACTAGGGGTGTAAATAAAATGAGATGATTCACAACCAATTTGAGCTCATCAGTTAAACGAGCTAAGCCAAGCTCAATAAGTATAAGCATCTATGCTCATATTTATATTAACTAATATCAGTTGTAGTCAAGTTGGTAAGTGCCTTGCTGCAGGTATTTGCAGGCGTGAGTTTCGAGTCTTGCTAGCAGCAGTTTCAATTTTTAGTTTCTAGTTCCAGTAGCTTAACACACCAAGGCCCAATGTGCATTTGTCCCTCTAACCCAAAAAGTGTTGGGCCCAGTGTTCTCCAGCTCATCTATTGGCAGCCTATCGTGCCAATGCCTAGTACACCTAGGTCCACCATGCTTGGGCCCATTTAGGCAGCCCCGATTGTGAAGCCCATCCATAAATCTAGTGCCCAAGTCCATGAATCAAGCACTAAGATTAGGGCTTTAACACACGAACCAAAGTGTTCGTTACAAATACTTTTAGCGATGGGCTTTAACACATGAAACTTTGGTAACCAAAATTTCATTACCAATTACCTAAGGTAATGAATTTAAGCATTAATGTAATGAAATTCTTTGTTACTAAAAGTGTAATTTTTAGTAGTAATTTATGTGGTGTATGATTGAAGATGAGATCCTAGTAATGATATACTAAAACTTAGTAAGTCTTGGCTGCCAAAAATCAGCCATCAGCTAGATCAATTGATAGTTTGAATATTCTTGAAAACCAAACTAAACTTTATATATGTGGTGATAAAATCTCGCATAAATCTTGTATGTAAATAAAATTGAGTCTTGTATGTCATGCTTATTTGAGTTGTAAGGAAACTTGACTTAGATATTTTACATTATCCAATAGATAGTAGCCATCATGATACTATTAATATTTAAGATGAATACTATAGGCCAAATGGACTCGACCTTATTCTATATGGCTTGAGATCATGATACAACAAAAATAAAATGGACATCGATGGAACATCTTCAAGCATGCATGCGACCATACGTCAATTAGGTCATAAGAAATGATCACCAATCAATTGAACTAGCACGCTTGGAGATTGCGATTAAGATGCTTTAATTAGAAACATCTTATGGAAAGAAGTGGAGGTAACATCAAACCTCACCCCACCCATGTTGACAAATTGGAAGGCAGAGGGGCATGCGACATAATCTGTGTTCCAATGAACAGCAAAACCTATAACTATTGGCAAGGAGCCAAGTTAGTAACTCCTAATAGTATAAGTGGAAAACCCCCTAGGAAAAACAATCTCAAGAAGATTTCTAGAGTTCTGCTCCCCAAAATCATTGAAAAGGTTAGACAAGCAACATAGGGGCACAAATTGGGAAATGTGATGCAATTTGAGGATCGAGTTGACCTGATAAAATAAAGAGTTAGATATGCTGCTTACTTTTAGGAAAGACCGTAAGTTATTGATAGGGATTGACAGGACAATAGTAAGAGCTTAGTGAAACTAATCGAGTTTGGGAACCATAATATCTTTTCCTGTGTAGGTTACCTAACTTATTGCAGTTGTATGGGTTTGCTTAAAATTGAAATTGAGGAAATGACACTATTAAATGGGAATTCAAGAAGAAGATAGGTTGAGAACTACCTTCCATTAGCAATATAGGTATTATGAATTGAAACAATACTATTGGAAATTGATTCAAAATTCTTATGACATTTGGAAATATGATATATAGAGAACTGTCCAAATTGTTAGAATTGATTTACAACGATCTTGTTTAGAATAATTAAATTTCTTGGAATCGAGGAATTAACCATATTATGTATGTGCTTGGTCTCTTAAACATTTAAGAATTGATCATATTAGAGTTAAGGTTATAGATAATTGAGTTCGGCCAAAAAGCACATCAATAGTACAAAAGTTTCGTAGGATTCGTCAATTTTATTGGAAATGTGTTTCACTTTCTTTTCTAAAGTTGTAGATCCACTAGTGGAAATAGCTTGAAAAGGTTTAACAATTTGAATAGATAGATATATATGGAAAATTTTGAGAATTTAAGGAAGAAACAGTCCCAGCATTAGTTCTGAATATTCTTTGGGAAATTTAAGGAAATGCTATACTTATATCTTTGCCAAAAGGGAAATGTGGTTGTGGGAGAACAATCTCATACACTTTGGGAAGACTCAAGTCATAAGATGAACTATATTGCTTGTGATTTAAGACTAATTGAATTGGTGATTGCTTTAATGAAATAGAGATACCATCTAAGGGTGAAAAAAGAGAAATTTTTGAGGATGCGAAAGTGCTAGTAGATATGATTCAGATAAGTCTAATACTAACAAATACTTTGAGTCAGAAGGAGGTTTGATAAAAGTAGAATAATAATGAGATACAAAGGGTAAATCAAAGGAAATATATCACCATAGATGTGTTTTGCGAGATCCTAGATTTATTAGTTGGGGATTGGCCTTGATAAGTTGTATGGTGTGATTTGAACAATACAGTTACATGGGAAATTAGTGTGCAAGTAATGAAGATTAGTTTGTATGATTGTGAAATAAAGGTGAATAGAAAAGAGATGAAGTTTGAAAACTTGTAGGGAGGAAAGATGATTATGAGGAATGTAACAGTTATTCTGATAGACTTGAAGGAATAATAAGTTAGTTAAATGAAATAGGATGAAATCATGGAATTCATAAAGTTAGGCTAGTGATAGATAGAAGAGTTGGAAAGGAAGATCAAGCAAGGGAAAGCTTTTGAACTTAGAATCGCTATTGGCAGGGAAAGTGGTTCAGGTCGAAAGCTATCGAAGTTCCAATCAGGAATGCTGAAGAAGAATTGTGGATCCTATAATGGGTTAAATCATGAAGAGTCTAACTACTGAAAAAGTCTAGGAAGGTATATCCAGCATCAATCAACTTTTCATTCGGGATTACCTTAAAAGTGAGCAGTCAACCTCAAGTGCTTAAAAGGATAAAGGAAAATAGGATGTTGAGGGTGCTAAGTTCTTGAACATTAGAAGAGAGTCTAATCCCACATATTCTTGGTTCTTTTTCTTAAATGGAATCTAAGGAGCAATAGAAGGATTGTTTGTGACTGTATCTAGTATATATAGTTTTTGTGAACCTATAGTTAGCTATTTATAATTGTTTGACTTGTTATGAAAATCAGGCATGTTAAGTTTGAACTTGGCTACTTCTTAATGTAAATATCATGTAAATATGAACTTATGGTGTTAATGATCATTTGTTGTCATAATGATTTTATGATATCTTAAATAACAACATGTACTTTATCAAGGTGAAATGGAGAACCTTTTAAGTATGGGAATGATATATGACGATAAGCATGAGGTTTACCCAATTAGAAAATAAGCATAAAGCATTTAGTGATTTTATGGGATCACCAAAGAGGTTTAAAACTCATTTTTGGGATAGTTTAATTTACTTCCTATAAGTTCAATCAGGGAGATCAAAAGAAACTTTAAGTAATGATAGATAATTGAACTATGGATTATGGAATTATTAAACAACCCCAAAAATATAAGGTAACACTACATGCATTGGTAAGAATGGATATGTTAGGGAAAACCTAGAAAGAGGAGATTCTTAAAATCTTAGTGGAATAAACATCAGTAGGAAGCAAAGAAGTATATTGTGACCATGGGAGAAACCAACATGTGATCAAGGCAACGTGAGAGCAAGAGGGTTATATGCGGCAGTACTGATCAAAGTTATTCTAGTCAAAGATGAGAATTTGGAGATCAAATTCTTTTAAGAGAGGGAGGATTGTAACACTCCTAAATTTAGCATTTTAGAAGGTAAGATTTAAAAATCAAAATATTAATTTGAAAAATAGTGTTTCCGAGCCAAAGTTCTAGCATAAGAAATTCGAAGCCCGGAGGGAGTATTTTAACAACCTAAAAGCAAAATTGGATAAGGCTACCTCTTAGAGTGAGAATAGCATAATACTCAACTTTGAGAACATCTTTGAGACATCTAACAGAGAGCAGGGGTGGTTTCAGTCTGTGGTTTGGGGGGCCTCTTATGTCAAGAACTAAGAGCTCCTGGGACCACATACCTCAACCGTAAAAATAAAAAAATAAAAATATTTGGGGCTCAAAATAAATAAGGAGGACTTAATTGTAAAGGTGGTAATTTTGAACACAACATAATAACCCGACATGAGTACGACACGAAAAAATTGGGCTTGGGTTGACTCATTTTTGGTTCAGGTTGAATAAGGTCAACTTGAATAAGAACCTGAAAAAAATGAGTCTGGTTGGGTTGAATTTCAAATTACACGAATAACTCAAAATTTAATTTTGGGTTAAACGAAAACCCGAATCCATCATAACCAACTCGATCCAACCCAAATTAAACAAATAAAATTTAATTTTTTAGAAGTGAAAATATAAAATAACAAAATAAAACTTGAAATTTTGAACTTTACCAATATCAAAATTACTGCTTTAGTATTTCTTGGTCTTATTTATTTCCACAAACATATAGGATAGTAGATTATAATTTTATACTGCTTCTAATGGTTATTTTTGGGTATTCAAGTGAACATGAAAGATGTTCTATAAACAGTTAACAATATACTGCGTTGACAACTAAATTGTGCAAGAAAATTTTCTTACACCTTATGTAATGCAAAATTTTGCAAATATAAATAGACAAGAATTCTTTTAGTTGAAAGGTCATAAAAAAATTCAAAAGACTCAAGCAAGTTTTCATAATAAATTATGCGTCCAATTAATATTCTTGTTTACTTATTTGCTTGATGATATATTTTGGATAAATAGCAGATAGCCCCACAACGTATATGGTCATGTGCACTTTGCCCCCCAACCGTTGCGGATGTATGAAAAGATTACCCAACCTTTGCTAAATGTGCTTGAATACCCTATCATTTCATTTTCTAGTAGAATATTCCACTAGAGATGTTGAAATACTTTGGGTATGTTGTACTTTACCTCCTGAACTTTAACAGAATATGTATTTAACACCTTAATCATGCTAAAGTGTGGCACTATTATCATTAGATTTTATTTTTGTGGAATTAAGTGAAAAAGTTTATACAAAATATTATCATACACTAGTCACTTATCAATATACGGACAGTTAAATCAATTTAAGCAATTATATATTTATAAATTAATTTCATAATTATATTTTACTTAGTTTATATAAATAAGATGATTAAAACAAATTTTAACATTATACCCTAATTAATTTTTATATCAATATAACATTATGCATATTTGTTAGCAAATGATATTAAATATTTTTAAATTAAATAGAGTAATAAATGAGAGAGATAATATTGATATTAAGATCTACATTATTTGTTGCCAATATTTATCTAGCTAGTGTCATCTATCTTATATATTCTTATTCAAATTCAAACCCTAAACTACTTAAAACTCTTAATTAAATAAATAAACACAAATTTATAAGTACAACATATCAATCATTTGGTATAACCCTAAAATTATTTTTTAATTATCTTACACACATTAATTTAGAAAAATTTGTACCATTGAGTTGTTATAAATTTCAGATAACTCAAATTGACTGAACTAGTGATATATTGATAATTAAGTAATATATGATAACAATATTTGACAAAATATTTGACTTTATTCTACCAAATAAGAATTTAATGCTAAGGGTAATATTTTAAAGTACTTTAGGTGGCTAAATATAGTTTTTTTTAAAAATTAGGGGGCAAAGTGCAACAACTTTTAATATGCTACCGGAAAGTTGGAACATGGGGTATTTAAGCACATTGAACAAAGGTTGGATAATCGTTCCACACACTTGTGATGGTTTGGGGGCAAAGTGCAAATGACCCTATACATTGGGGGTTGTTTGCTTTTTACCCTAATAAGTTTTGCAAACTAAATAGTGATTAAAATAGTGTTCAACTTGTCACCACAAACAATTAGTGGTACACCTATGATGACAATAAAAATCTTGTCATAAATTATAGTGACAACTTTTATTGTCATTAGGTTATCACCATAAAGATATCATTGATTGTTAATGGTGACAATTTAAAACATTAATTTTGTCACTATTGAGTCATATTGTAATAAGATAAAAATTATTGTCACTTAAAAATCATCATTAGTGACAAGATAAAAGCTATTGCCACACAATACATGTTAATAATGGCAATTTTTATTTTGTTATTTATTATTTTGTCACTAATATTGTAATTTTTTGTTGTGAAAACAAAATCCATTCTTACCACAAGCTTTTAATAATATGGCCGTGATTTGTCATTATGTGCGATTATTTTCAGTACAGAAGTCAAAAAAAAATAAAAATAAAAACAAAAACAGAAAGGCTTTCTACATATGCATCATCTAAAACAACGATTTTTATCAATTGTAGCAAAAAAGGAAACTTCATAGAAGTTTAAATATGAAGAAATAGATATACTGAACTACTTTTTTCTATGGATAAAAAAAGGATTTAATTGGTAGAGGAAACACCGTAAAGATCAATTAGCGGGGTTTGGGACCGATACAATAATAACTGCGTACTTATGTCATGATGGTAGATATACTTATCTCATGTCAAGCCGATTTAGATTATCCAACGTGTTATGTTTTATTACGTATTTTATATGTTTTTCACACAAATGAATCAAATAGAACCCCTAGCTCTCGTGGAAAGAAAAAGAAGGGTCGTGTGCCTTACTACCCTTTATTGGGCATATTTCGAAGAAGAATGTGGCTCAAGCCAAAAGCAAATTCTTTTGGGGCTCGCTACAGGTACTTTTGATGGGCTTTTGGGAGCAGATATTGTGGAAGGAAGCTAAACCTGTGTTGACAAATAAGCAAGCTGAAATGAGGAAGGAGCCACTACTTTATCCTCTTTTTAGGGAGATCGAAGAGTACCTCAATAATATTCAAAATTATTAAATTATGTTTATATTCAAAAAATACATCTTTTCACGCGTAAAAACATACACTAAATAAACTTTCATTTTTACGCCGACATTATTCAAACTTTTCACATAATACATCCAAATACCATTTTTTTTTCTTTCTTTTTCTTCTTTAACTTTCATTTTTACACCGACCTTATTTAACTTTTCACATAATACAACCAAATACTTTTTCTTTTCTTTCTTTTTCTTTTTTACACAAAATCAAATACAACATCTTTTGGTCTTGAAAATGTTGAAAATTAAAATACAGATGGAAGTACAAACATATGGTCCCTGCATTAAACTATCCCACTATATGAGGCTTTTTCCTAACTTTTCTTGTGGAAATTCCATTAAATTTATTCCTCTTTCTAATTTAAACTTTTGCAGTAATTCAACTAAGTAAGATCTTACTAAGCAATCATTGTAAATATCAGAGATGCCATCTATTCAAATGTTTATTTAATATAAGTCTTAAAGGCATGATGAACCAAGGTAAAAGAAAATTCTTGTACCTATATGTCTAGATTACGCCCATAGTTGATGCAATGGGATCAACAAAATAATGATAATAAGAAAGAAAACAAAGATACCTTATGATTTGGCTACTAAGCTACCTACATTCTATTGTGATTAACAAAATGACCTAAGGGTATATTCACTTTCATTACATTGTCACTATTGATTTGCAATCTACAGTGGATTCAGTTTCAGAGGCAAGGGCAATTTAGGAAGTTAAAATTAAAATTTTCCTTTATCTTTTAGCTGCATCATATGATTATACCATAATTTTATGGATATTATTAGTCAATTAGTTGAGGGATACATACTCATATTTATGTGTGAGGTGCTAGGGTTCAAATGGGAATGACTCCTGATGCATGTGCGTGTGTGGAAAAATAAATCCTAATTTTATGGAATCCATACCAATTTGACATAATATTACTTAGTTTAAATCCGTTATGGTTTATGTTATGTTTGGATAAAATTTAGTGAAGAAAATAAGGAAAGAATGAGGAACACAAAGTAGAGTATAAAATTATGTCATCTAAAGTCACTACAAAAAAGCATAAAATTAGTGACTAAATGATAAGTGACAAAGTTAAAATTGTCACTAATTATATGTATTAAGTAACGATAGCTTTTATCTTGCACTAATAATAATTTTTAAGTGACAATAACTTTTATTTTGTTACAATATGATTTAGTAGTGACAAAAATTGATGTTTTAAGTTGTTCTTGTTAACAATTAGTAACGCCCATATAATGACAACTTAGTGACAATAAAAATTATCACTAAAATTAATTTTTGGCAAGATTTCCATTGTCATTATAGGTGTGTCATTAATTGTTTATAGTGATAATTTAAATACTATTCTTGTCACTATTTAATTTGTATGAATTATTAAAGGGACAAAACTAAATCTTTTGTCACTTAATATACATAATTAGTGACAATTTTTGTATTGTCACTTACTCGCTTGTCACTAATTTATTTTTTTCTTGTGTTGAAAAATTTCTTTATAAAGCTCTATGATGCAAATATAATATTAGTTTTGGAGTTTAGATGAAATTGTATTTTAATTTCAATAAGACTTCACTTGCATGACAAATTAGTTCAATGTCACCATCAATGGTCAAAGCTGAAATTTGCTATCTCGACATATTTTTTTATTTTTTATTAGGTGAGCAAAATTCAGAAAACTTTTATACTTTATTGAATAAATAAAGTATTTAATTTAATTTGTCTTGACTAATGAACCAAGTTTTAGCATAGGACATCGAATCAAGTCTTGAATATTTTTTAATCTTTATCAACCCCTAAACCACAGCATCAATCTTTGAGAGCAAACTAAAATCTCCCGCTTTAATCATTTGTGGGCCAAAAAACATTGAATGATAATGTTGGGATGAGTTTTGGGGAATATAATAATTTTTCTTTTTTTCTTTTTCTAAATTCGATGAACATATAAAACAATTAGCTCTGGTACCTTCACGTGATAAAATTGGCGAATCGGCGCATTGATCTTCACAGTTCTAATAACATTTTGCTGATTAATTTTGTGATCTTAAGCAACTCAAATTGATTTGACTTTAAAGTGCAGAATTTATGTTGAATCATCATTTAACAAGGTAGTAAATAAATATATTTTCACCAACTAATAAATTTTTTAAGTGTAACTTTGAAATGAATTTATTTTAAACTGTAATATTCTGTCTGGTTTTATCCAAATTTGATCAACAATGCAATCATATTTTTCGCCTTAAATTGTTCAAAACTGTAAAATTTCTTTCTTTTTTTTCACAGAGGTTTAAATTCAATGACTAGAATTTCCACTATTTTTAAGATTAAATCAATGTGATGATATTCAGTGAAACGAAGTCCAAACCAAAAAATTATTTTCCTTATTTATGTGTAATCTACACTAGTTGGCACAAACGGCCCTGAGAGGCTTAAAAGTGCAGGCATAGAAGAAAAAGAAAACAAATAGAAGAATACGCATATCATATTTTCAAAGATATTTATGAAAAGTCGCATTCATGAAACACATTTTCTCTTCCCTGGTGCAGCATATCATTGTGGAAACATGACCTGAACTTCTAATGCATATTTCACATGTCGTAGATAAATAAGTAGCTTTCCCTGATATTTCGTTGCTTTGGAACAATAACTATCCATGTCCAAAATCAAAAGACATATATAAAGAACTATCTACAAGTCAGCTGCCAGGAAAAGTATATGTAATATTCTACTTCTATTAAAAAAGTCGGATGAATTCTACAAGCTTATACATAAATTCACTTTCAAAATAAAGAATTGATTGATTTTTGAGATTAAAATCGAAAACCGATCCAATCCATTCAGTTTAAAAAAAAATAAATTCAATTCAATCCAAAAAAGTTTAGTTTTAATTAGTTTTTGATTTTTTTTTTATCGATTCGTCAGTTTTTTTTGGATTAGATTATATTTGAACGCCTTTAATATTACAGGTCAATTAGTTCAGTAATACCATATTCATATTTATACATATGAATATGCATGGAGTTTTGGGGTTCAAACAGGAATGACTCCCGATGTTTGTGTGTAAAAGAATAAATTCTAATTTCATGGAATTCGTACCCATTTGACATAATACTGCTTAGTTTAAATTCATTATAATTTATGCTATGTTTGGATAAAAAATTTAGTGAAGAAAATTAGGAAGAAATGATGTACACAAAGTATAAAATATGTCATCTAAAGTGTGAAAATTTTTCTTTATAAAACTCTATGATCCTAATATAATATTAGTTTGAGTTTGGATGAAATTGTATTTTAATTTCAGTAACACTTCACTTTGCTTGATAAATTAGTTCAATTTCACCATTAATGGCCAAAGCTGAAATTTGCTGTTTCTAGTACCACAATTTTCAAATGTTTAAATGAGTCAAGTTGGGCGGGACCAAATATTGTTGAAGTTTAATTTGAATGTAGAAAAACATGTTTGAGTTTATTTGACAATAAAAAGAGTTGAATTCGAACACATATTATAGTCAAATACGAATAAATTTAAGCAACTTGATATATTTTATATTTTTTAATTTCTCCTTAGGTGAGTAAAATTTAGAAAAACTTTATATTTTATTGAATAAATAAAGTATTTAATTTAATTTGTCTTGACTAATGAATTGAATTTCAACATATGTTATCGAATCAGGTCTTAAATGTTTTTTATTTTCTTCATTAACCCCTGAACTTAGAACGCCAACCTTTAGGGCAAACTAAAACCTCCCGCTTTAATCATTTGTGGGCCAAAATTATTGAATAACAATTTCGATTATGTTGGGATGAGATTTTTGGGCAATATAATAATTTTCCTTTTTTTTTTAAATTTAACAAACATGTAAGATAATTAGTTTTCATATCTTCACAGGATACAATTGGCGTGTTGGTCCTTATACCACTATTACTTTTTACTTATTAGTTTCATTATCTTAAATCAACCCAAAGTTGATTGATTTTATGGTATAGAACTTATGTTGAATTATCATTTAATGAGGCTAGTGGACTTGAATCTCTGTTGGACAATGTAGTAAATAAATATAGTTTTACCAATTAATAAATTTATAAATGGAACTCTCAAATGAATTTATCTTAAATTGTGACATTTTGTCTGGTTTATGCAAAATTTATCGACAAAGCAATCCTATTTTTCACCTTAAGTTGGTAAAAAATGCAAAAAAAATTTCTTTTGTACTTTCTTTCTTTCTTTCTTTCTTTCTTCCTCCCTAGAGATTTAAATCCAATGACTAGAATTTTTACAAATTTCAAGACTAAATCAATGCGATGATATTCATTGAAACAAAGTCCAAACCAAAAAATTATTTTTCTTATGTGTACTTTACACCAGTTGGTACAAAATGCCCCCTGGAGGTTTAAAGAGGGCAGGCGCATAGAAGAAAAAGAAATGAAATAAAAGAATACGCGTATCATATTTTCAAAGAAATTTATGAAAAATCACATTCATGAAACACATTTTCTCTCCCCTAGTGCCATATCATTGTGGAAGCATGACCTGAACTCTTAATACATATTTCACAGGTCATAGATAAATAAGTAGCTTTTCCTGATATTTCACTACTTCTGGACAATAATTATTCATTTTCAAAACCAAAAGGCATATACAAAGAACTATGTACAAGCTTGCTGCCAGCAAAAATATTCCTAATTTTTCTACTTCTATTAAAAAAGTGGGATGATTTCTATAAGCTTATACATAAATCCACTTTCGAAATAAAGGATTGATTTAAATATTGCCCTACGATATATAGATAATTCTAAAAACGAGGTCATATCCATATCAAATACTCAAAAATGACAAGATAATCCCAAATACTCATCCTCGAAGTTGCATCCAATACTATCCAAAAGCAATCGTTGATGGCCTGAAAGA
>JACGDI010005379.1:2024826-2035363 GCA_014898725.1 Jacaranda copaia
TGGAGATAAAATTAAATGTATACTATGTGTTGAATAATTAGATTATATGAAGGACTTCTTACCAATGAACTTGCCACAACTAGGTTTGACGTATTTCCATTTTTAGTATAATATTTTTTAAATGAATCCACCCTACTTGGTTCGTCATCCATTAAATTTTCATCCGTCTCTTCATTATTTTCGGCAACCTTTTTTGCTTCATTCTGTAAAAACTTCACATAAATTAGCTAATTCATGACAAAGTAGTTCCATTGATATCATTATATGTAAACAAAATAATAACCTTTGTTTCTTCTTTAACTTGAGCGAAAATTCTCTTTCAAGTAATGTGATCCGTAATCTTCTTTGCTCTATTTTGTTTGTTGTGAGCACTTTCTTCTTGAATGTAAATGGCTAATGTAATTAAAAGATTCAACAACATTATAAATAATTTTATTTGATATGAAAAATATAGTAAACTTAGTACTCTTGCAGCCAATGTGTTCCAATAAATTACTAAATTCTTCCATTGATCGAGGAACACCCTTTCATCATTTGAGTCGAGCCTTTTAGCTAAGTTTGCTTCAAATGATAAGTTTGGATTAAAGAACTTTGTCTTCACTCTATTTTTCCAACTTTTCCACATTTTTTCCAAGGTCATCTCAATCCAATGCTCAAATTTAGGAGCACCACAATACTTCTCCTATATTATCAAACATGCATTCATACGTTATTTAATTATTTAATATGATAATAAAAAATAAAGATAAAAATTGTAATATGTAATATTACCTTAACTATGCCTATCATATTTTCTTTCATAGATGCTGGCACTTTATGCCAACTTGTTACGTTAAGTTGAATCAATCTACCATGTCTTCTTAAAGTACTAAGAAATTTGACAAATCTACTCTTATTTGGACCAATAGGTTGTCCAAACTTATTAAATTGAACCTCTTCTCAATTTCTTGCCATCCAAACCTTTGGCAAATAAATCTTCCCTTAGTTTTTCTTTTCTTTTGGATATTATCTGCTAATATTAAATGATCAAATTCTAAAGTAAGAGTTAATTATAAGCAAAAATCTAATATTGATAGCTAAAGAAAATAGGTGCAACAATATTAAGAGAAAACTTTCCACTACTTAAGCATGAAATAACATGGAAAATGCCCAAGGAGTTATTTAAACTTGGTAACAAATCCCATATAACATGAAGGCTCCAAATTTTCATTAGCTTTATGACTTACCTTTTCCATTAGTTCTCAAAAGACCAACACCTAAACCAAAAACCCATAATACCATCTCTAGAAATGATCATGGAAAAGTCAACAAACATGTAGAAACCATCTTGCTAACATAATTTCCAGTCAATGGAGCTATAACAGACAAATACTCATCTAAGGTGTTAAAAAATTTCTTCATAAAACTCTACGATGCAAATATAATATTAGTTTTTGACTTTAGATGAAACTGTATTTTAATTTCAGTAAGACTTCACTTGTTTGATAAATTAGTTCAATATCACCATCAATGACCAAAGCTGAAATTTTTCACCTTTGGTATCACAATTTTCAAAGTATTTATTGTTTAAATGAGTAAAGTGTTTAAATGAGTAAAGTTGGACGGGATAAAATATCATCGAAGTTTGACTTTAATTTTATATTGGACGTAAAAAAAGATGTGGTTAAGTTTGTCTAACAATTAAAAGAGTTGAGTTCGAACAAATTTTATAGTCAAACATGAAGAAATTTAAGCAACTTGATACTTCTACATGTTTTTTTATTTTTTATTAGGTGAGTAAAATTCAAAAAAAAATTATACTTTATTGAATAAATAAAGTATTTAATTTAATTTATCTTGACTAATGAACTAAGTTTTAGGAAACGACATCAAATTAAGTCTTGATATTTTTTTAATCTTTATCAACCCCTAAACGTACAACACCAATCTTTCATAGCAAACTAAAATCTCTGGCTTTTTTAATCATTTGTGGGCCAAAAACATTGAATGATAATGTTGGGATGAGTTTTTGGGAATATCATAATTTTTCCTTTTTTATTTTTCTAATTTGACAAACATATAAAATAATTAGCTCTCGTATCTTCACGTGATAAAATTGGTGCATTGATCTTCGCAGTTTTAATACTTTTTTGCTGATTAGTTTTGTGATCTTAAAGCAACTCAAAGTTGATTTGATTTAAAGTGAAGAATTTATGTTGATTCATCATTTAATAAGGTTAGTAGACTTGAATCTCTCTTGGACAAGGTAGTAAATAAATATATTTTTATCAATTAATAATTTTTTAAATGTAACTTTCAAATAAATTTATCTTAAACAGTAATATTCTATCTGATTAATCTAAATTTGATCAACAAAACAATCCTATTTTTCACCTTAAATTGGTCAAAAATGCGAAATTTCTTTCTTTTTTTATTCCCACAGAGGTTTAAATCCAATGGCTAGAATTGGTACAAATTTTAAGACAATCAATTTGATGATATTCAGCGAAACAACGTCCAAACCAAAAAATTATTTTCCTTGTTTATGTGTTGTTTACACTAGTTGGCACAATCGCCGCCCTTTGAGAGGCCTAAAGAGCACAAGCATGGAAGAAAAAGAAGACAAATAAAAGAATACACGTTTATATTTTCAAAGATATTTCTAGAAAATCGCATTGTTGAAACCCACTTTCTCTCCATTGGTGCAGCATATCATTGTGGGAACATGACCTGAACATCTAATACATATTTCACAGGTTGTAGATAAATAAGTAGCTTTTCTTGGTATTTTATTGCTTATGGACAAAAACTAGTTATGTCCAAAATCGAGAGCCAAATATAAAGAACTATCTACAAGCTTGATGCCAGCAAAAATATATGTAATTTTTCTGCTTTTATTAAGTGGGATGATTTCTATAAGCTCATACATAAATCCACTTTCACATTAAAGAATTGATCTAAATTTTGGCTACGGTATATAGATACTTCTAAAAACAATGTTATGTCAGTGTTAAATACTAACCCAAATACTTGTCCTTGAATTTGCATCGAATATCATCCAGAAGCAATCTTTGGTGGCCTGAAAGATCAATAGTAATTTTTGCAGCAAAGAATAACTCAACAATCTCAGTCTAGGCAAAAGAATCAGAATAACCAGACATGTAAGATTACAAATATTAAGATAATCAGGATGATGCAACAACACATATTGAACCATGCCAGGATCCAAGTTTTTGCATCTTGTGCACAAATTTGCTTATTATTTGGGGATTTGACATATTAGAAATAGAAAAGACCTAAAACCATACCAATTAACATTCCACATCCATACCCCATAAGAACAACTTGCCAGGTAACTCCATCCAATATACCAGAATTATGAACATCTCGTGGCAACATTGGAAGTGCAGGCTGCTCTTTGTCGTCTTCACACTTCTTAGTCAATATTGGATGCCCACATAGTTCTGGGTTTCCAATGTATGAACTGTTGTCAAATGTAAGAAACTGGCCAGATTGTGGGATGGATCCAACAAGATGATTCATTGAAAGGTTCAACACTTCAAGAGACGTTAGCCACGTCAATTGCCACGGAAGTTTCCCTCCCAACTGATTTGAAGATAGGTCCAACGATTCCAGTACAGTTAAGTTTCCTAGTGACGGAGGGATATCACCCGCGAGCATATTATGAGAAAGATTCAGATACCTCAGAGAATTTAGATTTCCTATGGAAAATGGAATATTTCCGTGGAACTTGTTGTTGGACAGATCAATACTTGTAAATGTTTTCAGGATTCTCTCCAATTGAACTTCCAAACCTTTCAAAACAATGGCCATCGGCTCCCAGGGAGTCAAATCCGCATCTCTTGTTTCTGATCTATTTTCCTTTACATCAATCATGCCTTTCAAATTCTTCAAATATTCAGTTGGCAAAAGGCCAGTAAACTCGTTGAAGGAGATGTCGAGAACTTGCAATTTAGGAAAGGGCATTTTATCCTTTGGACGGGGTATCGTACCATAAAATCTGTTCGACCTCAAAGCAAGAACTTGAAGGTCTGGAAGAGTTTCCATCCAAAATGGAAAAGAGTCTCGTATATTGTTGTTTCCAAGGTCAAAAACCTGCAGGTGTTGACAGTGGACCAGGGAATGAGGTAATGTTCCTTCCAATTGATTGTCATTTAAGTTTAGAGACTGGAGAGTACAACCTTTTACGAACATTCTTGGAATCGGCCCCTGAAGATGATTTGCCTTCAAGTGCAAGACCCTCAAGCCTTTGCTGAAGTTTCCTAAGCACTGTGGAATTGATCCTTCCAAGTTGTTATTAGACAGAAGAAGATATTCAAGGGAATTGAAGTTGCAAATGGAAGATGGAATCTCTCCCGTCAAGTTGTTGGAATAGAGATCTAGGTAATACAGGCTTTGAAATCTTTCAATTTGTGCTGGAATGGAGCCTTCAAAACCATTATCGGAAAGCACAAGATATTGGAGACTGTTTGTCAACAACTCCCATGGAATGCTGCCTGAAAGGGTGTTACCAATCACGTCCAGAATTCTCAGACTACTGAGGTTAGAGAAGGACTCTGGCAGCTGCCCATTGAAATAGTTGGTACTAAGATCAAGAACCTGTAGTTTTGTGAGGTTCCCAATTGTTGGAGGGATTTCACCAGAAAACAAGTTGGATGAAAGGCGTAGGAACAATAAATTTTTGAGGTTTCCTATCTCTGGGGGGATGGAGCCTGAAAATGCATTATTATAAAGGCGTAAGAATGAAAGTTTTGTAAGGTTCCCAATTGTTGGAGGGATTTCACCAGAAAACCGGTTGGATGAAAGGTCTAGATTTGTGAGGTTCCCAATTGTTGGAGGGATTTCACCAGAAAATTGGTTAGATGAAAGGTCTAGCACCTCTAAATTTCTTAGGTTTCCTATCTCTGGTGGGATGGAGCCTGACAATGTATTATAAGAAAGAGATAGAACATTGAGATGTGTCAGTAGGCCAATCTCAGATGGAACTTTGCCAGTGAAAAAGTTGTTAGAAGCATCCAATGATGTTAATCGGGTCCAATTGCTGATAAGATGAGGTGAGATGCTACCAGAAAGACTATTGCTAAACATTCTCAACTCAGATAAGTTGGTCAAATATGATAAGGATAAAGGCAAAGTTCCAGTAAGCGAATTCGAGGATAAATCCAAGTAGGAAAGGTTAGTGCACATGCCAAGCTCAGGGGGAATTGTGGAATTGAAGCCATTCATGCTGAGATCTAGTTGCTGAAGATTCCTAAGTTTGCCTAAAGAAGACGGAATATTTCCTCCAAATGAATTGCTAAACAGTACAAGAATTTCTAGATCAGGTATCAAGCTGATAGAGTCAAGAATGTCGACAGAGAAGAAGTTGTTTCCCAAGCGAAGATCTTTCAACTTTGATAGCTTGGAAAGGTTAGCTGACAGGGACCCTTGAAATAAATTGTTAATGAGGTTAACATTTTCAAGTTTGCTTAGATTGCTGAAAAATGACTCGGGAATTTGGCCTGTCAAGTGGTTTAGTGACAAATCAAGGAAAGTAAGGTTCAGACAATTGGTTACAAACTCTGGAAATCCCAAGGTGAGTTCATTGTAATAAAAGCTGAGATGTGTCAGCAAAGGGAAACTTGGAATCCTAGACCAATCTGGAGTCTCCAAGTAATTATAACCAACATCCAAGTACTCCACCTTTTGGAGATTGCCAATTTGAATAGGAATCACTCCATTGAGATTGTTGTTGTACAAACTAATGTACTGAATCTCTGTCAGATTACCAATCTCGGGTGGAATAGAGCCCTCCAACAAATTGTTGCTGAGGTCCAAGAAAGTGAGCCTGGAGAGATTGCCAATACCGACTGGTATTGGCCCGTTGAAACTATTCCCATGAAGGTTCAAAATGGTAACATTTGGAAACGAGTTGAAATCAAGTAGTTCAAGGGTGCCGGCCAGATTTGCACCAGATAAATTGATTTCAGAAACTGAGCCCCCGGCATTGCAGCCGATGCCTATCCATATGCAAAGGTTGGTGAGGCTGTTAAGGGACCATGAATTGAGAGAAGGAGATGGTGATAAGGTGTTCTTCCACCTGACTAGAGCTTCTGCTTCTGTTCTTGCTGAGGATGCTGCCTTGAATGGGAACAAAGTCAGCAGAAAAATATGAAGAAAAGAAATGAAAGCAGCCTGGGATGTTTTCATGGCTGCTTTACTGAAGCTGGTAATAATGCTACATATTGATACCTATTTATTATGCCCCACATCCGCGTAGAGACCACTACAATGAGAAAAGGTATGACAGAGAATTGAACAAATTACAAAAGCATTACATGAAATAATTACTATAATAAAAATATTTATAAATAAAAAATCAACGAATTGCTAAACACTGTTTAAATATTTATAGAAAATAATTTTTAAATTATTATTTTACACATTGTTAAATATTAAATCAATTAATATAATAATTAATAATTTCTTAATGAGTTATTTGATGAATTAATCAAAGTTATTTGACATTACTTCTCAAATGAAATATTAAATTTTTACTTTTCAACGAAATTAAATAAAAATAAAAATTTTATTTTTTATAATTTTTTAAATGTTAGTTACTTAAATGGTAATATAATTTTATATAACTTATAAACAAAAATATAAATTTTTATAATTTATAAATGAAATCCAAAAATTATTAAATGAAAATAGTTTTTTTAATTTACAAATAGAAATATAATTTTTATTAATTTTTCAAAGTTTAATTTCTGAAATGGAAATATAACTTTTTATAATTTATAAACAAAAATATAAATTTGTATAATTTATAAATGGGAATACAAATTTATTAAATTTGAAACTGAAAATTTTAATTTTTTAATTAATAAAATTTTAATATTTTCATATATGTAATATATAAATTTGTGAAATAAAGTAAGAAAGTGATAGATGGAGTAAACTGAAAGGTAGAGTGAGAAAGGAGGAGGTTGGTGTGGTTTTAGGATTGCTGTGTTTTGAGTAGGAAGTTTTTAGTTATAAAAAACTATATTTTGAGTGTTAAACTCGAAAAATGAACTTGTTTATTTAAAAATTTTCTAAAAGTTGAAAAATATTTTTGAAAACACTACCAAACAGGCCCCATATAACTTGAAGAAGCTTCCATATTTTTCTAGCGATCCTATTGATAATCTAAAAAGAAAGAGAAATGGAAAAAGATAGCCCATGTTTCTTCGCACTTGCTAGTCTAAGCAAATTCTTAGAAGAATCCATACATGCTTTGCTCATCCCCATTTCCCACCCCACCCAAGCCCTGTAAACCACTGATGCGAATGGGATTGATGTGAACAATTAAAATTATAAGGGCCATTTAACTAAAGAGTTAAAAAAGGTTTAATGGATCAAATCAATCAATTAAATACAAAACTAGACAGCCCAAGCACAATTAAACCCATAAGGGCAACAAAATTCTTATGGGCCTAAACCCATTAAAAAAAAAAATTGAATATTAAGTTCTAGAAAAAACTTGGGTATACAAAATTATTCATAAAAGAATCGCAAAACTTTGAGAATATGTGAGAGGAAAGAATCTCTCAGCATGCGTTATAGAAAAAATAAACTAATTTACTGTTATTTATCAAAAAAGACCTCACTCCACTTCTATACAATATCATTTTGACACTATTTGTGAGAATTTTAAACTATGAAGAAGGTATGTTGAGGATGTATGTGAGATTGAAAACTTGCAACTCTAGTTACCAAGCAGTCTCGACGTTGGAGAACGTGGAGAGTCACCAAACTTAAGCATCATTGCACGCTGTGCAAAGCCAACTCTAAAGGCACAACTTGCACTAGAGGAGATGCTCTTGCAATAAGCACCACCATTTGGAGATCCTATCTTACTATTAGCCACAGAGGTATTAACGAATCTACTAGAGAATGCCACTATTTGAGCTACAACTAAAATTGCTACCCAGTATATAGAGGAGCCACAACAATCCTATCACTAGAATTGGGGGCTCTACCTTACGTAAAGTAGACTACACAGAGAATCGATCCTGAATGAGGTGCCATTTCTCCTTCTCCACCTTCGCAAATGGATTTTTATTCCTTTCTCCAAGGAGATTCCTCCTAGCAATTATCTACCACAGCCAGAGTATCAACTCACTCACTAGTGCTGCAACTCAAAGGAGAGGTTGGGAACTTGTACCTTCTCATAATCGCTCAGGATACTAAGAAGTGCGAAACACATGATGAAGGAAGTAACAATATCAAGAAGCTAGGACATCGTAGACAAAGTCCTTTTCTAGTGTTCAACACCTACATGTTGCTTGTTGCTCCTAGAGTAGAGATTTTGACTATGGTGTTTCAACATGGGTTTATCTAGCACCTCCCTAAGAACATAATAGAGGATCCAAAGAAGCAAAGATCAGACAAATGGTTTTATTGCAACAGTAGCTGCACCATCGAGTGGTGTAAACAATTGAAGGATGAGACTGAGAGATTGATTCAAAAAGGACACCTAAAAGAATGTGTGGCTTAAAGGCCAAAAAGTCCTAAAGAGGGTCCAACAACTAAAGGGAGTGAAGATTGTCGACAATGTCCTAATAAATTATTAAGGCCTAGAAACCAACAGCATCTACGTAACTAGATAAACCTCCCCATAGCTAATGTCCCCTTGGTACTCTTAAAAGGACCAGCTAGTGGAGGATTTGCCAACACAAAGAAGGTATTGGCTCAAGTAACGAGATTCATGCAAGCTCACATCTTTGACCCCATATTAGGAGCTTCTGAAGCACATCTCTTGATACCCAACATCTCTTGATAGAGCCCAAGAGATTGGAAGCCCTAGGACTTATAATCAAAAACCTTTTTTGCTACTTCAAAGGGAATCTACTTGCAGACAGAAAGAAGAGTCAAAATTAAGGAACCAATGATCCCGCAGGGTGCTAGTGGAGATAAATCACAATAGGGCTTCCAAAGATAAATTGGTTGATGTCAACATACTAGACGAGCACCCCTTGAGTACATGCCCCTAAAAGCTCTAAGGACAAAGATAATTAAGATCACTACATTCTAGGGCCTAATTGAACAACCTCCCAGAGGGTATGGAGAGTTTAAAGAGATAAGAGCTTTTAAAGTATTGCGGCTTTCATCTATGGACATACTACTAAAGAATGTTAGAGTATGAGAGATGAAATTGAGAAGCTAATCTAGTAAGGATATCTCAAAGAGTATGTAGTTGAATGACAAAGAACTCCTAAGAGGTGATCAAGAACAAGAAGAGAAAGGGACCATTAGTGTCCACCTAAGAAATAGCTGAACCTAGGAGCATGGTTGTATACTATCAAGAATATAGCACCAACTCCTATAAGAGGAGTTGTAAGAGCAATTCAAAAGACATAGGTAGAGGTTTAACTTGTGATACTAGCACTTTAAAGAATACCAAAAGCCTTGCTACTAGAGTTTACTAGGAGCCATATAAGAGCAAATAGAAAGAAAAATCTAAAGATATGCTCTGAAACCCTGATATCACGACGATGTTTGCTATAGGCAAACCCCCTTCAAAATACCCAAATATGCCATTGAGGATGTCCTCATTGCTCGCTCATCACTTACGATAAATTTTTCTTAAATAAACTAGAGTTAGTTTCTTTTATCATGAAGTAGCTATTCCTCCTAACTTTGCATTATGCACTCTAAATTTGAATAAAGCTAACCCAGTCAACACCTTAATACTATTGTTAATTATATGAATAAATTCTACTTGCTCACGCTTTCATCTCTTGTTGTCAAAATTTGTTCATTTGAGGGATTTGCACATAGCTCAATGGAGCACATTTGATGGCTCCCAACATAATCCCACTATAAAGCTCTTTTGAGAGTATGTGGTCACCAACTTAGTATAATCCTACTATAAGACTCTTCCAAGAGTAGGTGGTCACCACCATGGCATAATCCCACTATAAGGCTCAATTGGGAGTATGTTGTCGCCACCATAATATAATTCTATTGCAAGACTCCTCTAGGAATATGTGATCATCACCCTAGCATAATCCCACTATAAAATTCCCCCAGGATACGCGATTGACACTTAAGTATACATAGTCACTGCCCAAAAACCAAATGTAATTCCTTTATGTAGGTGGCACTTCATCAATGTTATCCTATTATAAGGTCCCTATGCAGATATATGGTCGCCACTAAAAAGCCCATAGCAATGTAAGAAAATTATAAAGTGAAAAAGAAGTTACCTTCGAGATTCATTTCAATACTCCTCTTAAGAACTTTTTTCTTTTTTCTCTCTCCTCAATCCAGCTAAGATTTTCACCAAGTATTTAGGTAAAATCAAAATCACCCTACAAAGCACTTCTTAAAGATCATGTGGTTTTGAAACCTAGAAAGTCTCAACTTAGAAAAATTTGGGGGCTCACAGATACATGTTTAAAGTAACCAAGTAAAATTTACCAAATTTAAACTTCATTTTAATAAATTAAGGTAAGGTAAATATTAAAATTTGGACTTATAATATATTTTTTATATGAGAATAGGATTTTCA
>JACGDI010005380.1:0-117164 GCA_014898725.1 Jacaranda copaia
TAGTCGAGGGCCTCTCGGCTAGTTGATGTGTGTTCATGGCTGCAGATCTCAAGCTCAAAACACTTGAATCAATCGGAGTATTTGACCCTCCAGCTCTCTGCAGCATTAGGTATTACAGGGTATGAGTCTAATTGTGTTTATAAGTTAAATAGGACAAGGTAAATATAGAATTTAACTATTGGGTATATTAGAGTATGAGCTTGAATATGATAATATCTTATCTATTAATAGGCCTAACCCAACTTGTATATGGACTCTGTTGCATACATTGTAATAAATTTGAAATTCAACTGTAGGCAAATTTTCCCCGGACAAACTTTTTAATGTGATAGATGCAAAATCCCATTTTCCTCAACAAACTTCCTGAAGGTAGTTTATGCATCACCTTAAACATGGGACCATTCCGAAAGTTTGATATCCCAATACTTCAATTGACGGGAAAAATTAACATCAATGACAACTTTCTCAATACTTCTTCTGGCAGGCAATGAAGTAACAATGGAGGTAGTACTTGTCTTCATCATCATCATCATCATCATCATCATCAAAGAACTGATACTGGCCAATTAATCACATCATGAGATGTTTGTCTTGTCGGATACTACTCTTGTTAAGTGAATTTATGAGTTATTGAATTATTACAATGATATTTATATTTTATTTTATAATTTAATAATATATTCAATCATTCATAAGTTGATTTTGAGCTTGATGTGGGTGTAAAAAAATAGTGAAATTCCCTTCTCTCAAAATAAGATTTGTGTCTCTCAAAATAGATTAGATTTAGGTCATTCAATGTAGATTTTGCCGTGATTTATTTGAGTGACAATTTTATTCTCCATAAAAATGCGATAAATTCGGTCATCTCATCATTTTCCACATTTGGTAAGTAAAATCTTTATAAATTCTACGTCAAAATCACATTATTAAAGTACTCAATTTCAACTAATCCCTATATATTTTCATATTTTCTCTACTTTATCGTATATTATTAGCCCTAACTTGAACATAAGAAGATTTCTTTTAAGTGCTCTCCCAATGACTTTTAATGTCCTTCTATGATTTTAAGTTTTAGAACTTAAATCTCATCAACCACAATATTTCCATGTCAAGACCAATTAAATTGAAGTAGATGATTCAAAGGACCACTGCTGACTTCATATGAAATTTAAATATTAATTTGGTGCATAATATAATTTTCCAAAATTAGTTCATAATAACACCAAAAGATGTTGGGGAGCAGAATCGCTGCAAAAGATAGTAACGTTTTCAGTGATGACGGAGAATTCGCAGTTGGCAAATATATGGGCTTCACAATCCTAAACGATGGATGCCAAAAACAAAAAAGAGACAAAAGCACCATCCACACCCATTTCATTTGACTCGTCTCCGTTGTGTCCTCAAATTTCTTTTGAGGGTAAATGCCACTTATAGTTACTGATATTTTGATTTACTATTACTTTAATTTTTAATTTTTATAATTTTATCTTTTAGTTTCTAACGTTAATATATCGTTTCACTTTAATTTTCAAAACTGTTTTTCGACAGTTTTTTGCTGAAAAATTGATTCAGTTTGGTATTTTTAAGAGCAAAATTGTCAATTTATAGTTTTATGTCCCACTTTAGTTTCTATATAAGGCTTTATGTTCCACTATACTCCCTATATAAAGTTTTATGTTTCAATTTAATCCCTATATAAGGTTTTATGTTTGAATTCAGTCCCTGTGTTATTTTTTTTCTTTTTGTTTTCTTTTCATAAATATATGTCCATGCGTGTATATATATTTGTGCATAATATATGTGTATATATAATTGATACTAATATTAGTCACATGCTCATTTATTATTATTAATGTTTAATAATATATTATTGATATATTAATATCAATTGTAATACTATTATAATTAATGGTCCTCTAAAATTTTTCGACTTTCAATTTTAAATCAAATTGTTATGCAATTTTGAATTTGCTCCTATAAGTTAAATTTTTTATTTTTGCACATTTAGTCTAAAAATTGTCGGGATCTCATAAAATGGTAAAAAATACTAATGTGGCATGCTGAAATTTGTTGAATTTTGAAATTTTTGCCTAAGTGGCAAATTTTCAACGGCATGATAATTTTTTTGTCTCGTTGGAAAAAGTCTTTACTTATTTGGATTATTAGTAATATTATTAACAATAATATTGATAATAATCCTAATAATATTAGATAATCATATTGTCATAATAATACTATTATTATCATTGATAAAATTAATCTTACTATTCTTATGATTAATTATATATAATAATAAAATTAATTTAATATTTATTAGTATTATGTATTATTATTATTATTATTAATACTACATATTATGAATATAATTAAAATTATTATAATATAATCTTTATTATTAGTAATATATTACTAATCATACAATTAATATTATTAATTATAATAGTATCACAAATAATATTAACATATCTATAATATATTATTAAATATTAATAATATATGAGCATGTGACTAATATTAGTATCAATTATATATACACATATACTATACACACATGGACATATATTTATAAACAGAAAAAAAATAACATAGGAACTAAATTGAAACATAAAACCTCATATAGAGACTAAAGTAGGTTATAAAACCTTATATGGGGACTAAAGTGAAATATAAAACTATAAATTGGTAATTTTGCCTTTAAAAATGTCAAACTTGTCCAATTTTCCAACAAAAAATTGTCGAAAAAATGATTTTGGGGACTGAAATAAAATAATATATTAATGTTAGGAACTGAAATATAAAATTTTAAAAATTAAAAGTTAAAATGATACTAAATCAAAACGTTAGGAATGTGGACGAGATTTACCCTTTCTTTAACGCTGCACACTGAATCACAGGTCCCTGCAAGCATCCACCTTTATTGGTAGCCAGCTTCTTATGTCAGTCACGCTGGGACTTGGTGGACTTGGTATTATTGAAACGCTGCCTCTGATTAATTGTCATTGGACAATTTACGTTGTTACGTTCGAATCACCCAAGTTCAAATGGAATTCTAATCCTTCGTATGTTTGAATCTTAATAAATTGAGTGGGCCTCCTTTAGTAACTGTGTTTCGCTCAACTTTAATATACCCACATGTATGTATTTTGATTAGTAAACTCAAACCGAGTGTCAAAAAGTTTTTGTTGAAACTTCTCAACAACCCTAACTTTGCTTTCTTGTCGAGATTTAATAAACCCAATTCGAAGGATTGCTTTATAAGAAGGAGATCCCAATTTTTTAATAACAAAATTTTAAATTATACATATTAGTACTAACATTTTATTTTATAATATCATCATGTTATTATTTAATAATTCACACAAATTCACTTTTATGCAAACAATTTTTGCATCTGCTTTCATTTATTTGCCCACTATGTATCCGCGTTGACGTTCGGTTATCATTTTTCTTAATTCTTTGGTTCATAAAGATATTATGAGAATTAAATAGAGCTCAATCACAAGTATCAATAGTTTTTCTTATATATATATATACACACACATAAAAATATTTAATCTCAAACTTCACTTATCACAAATGTGAAATTGATGCTATTTAGTCAAATTGGTCAGTGGACTGACAAATAACATCCAATTGTTCAAATAGATTTATAGGTTGTTGAATCCATGGACGTTAAAGGAGCACGAATTGGAGGGCGAACCATGAAATGCATCACAGCGACTTAATTTTAGCTTAATATTTTGTTTTTTCTTTCTTTTTCTTCCACAAGAATCCCAGTCAGGCGAGTTTCACCAAAACATACCGGTCAGAAGGCCCCTTGACACCATACCCCATGCAACCGTGGGAAGAAATCATGTGTGAGGGATATATGACAGCCTAGGAAGATTTTGGAAGACTTGTACCCTTCTTAGCAAGATAAGTTAAGAGCTAGGACAAGAATGTCATAGGAAAGAAAAGGATAAAAATATAACATTAGAACAAGAATACCTTAAATATATTATAAAAATATACTATTATATATTTACAAAAATAATTATAACGCCAATCAAAAAGAGATTTTTCAAAATTATTTAATTATGTTTTTTAAATAAATTCCACGACTCAACATTGTTAATTGATTTCTTTAGAAAAATAATATTATATACTTAAGTTTTATTTAAGAAAATAAGTTTGATCGGATCTAAAGTATATCAATTATTGAATACATGTTTCAGTAATATTTATCTTGAGGATTTTTCACTTGAAAGTTGAATGTTGAAAGTACCCTTTGAAGTTTGAAATGTACAACTGAAAATTCGAGGCTCAGCTGCACCCCCACACCATATAGAAATCCTATCCCTAATTCTCACCTGCCTTCATGGTCAGTTAAAAATGACAGCGTACAACACAAGTACCAAAACGGCTGCACAGCGCCACCGCCAACAGCGATAAACACACACTATCATTGGGAACTCTGGGAAAAAGAGGTCTTCCACCGCTGCCGCTGGCCCGCCACCGCAATGCAAATTTCCAGTACTCTAAGTTTCAATCCTTCACCACTGCGCGGTCTCTTTCTGCCCCACCACCACAATTCCAACCCCTTCTGCTCCTGTCCATCTTTCTCCCTCACCCCGCATAAAACCACACTCTTGTCACTCTCCCTAACTCAAACCCCACACCGCCCCTTACTGATAGCCTTCTCCACCAATGCTGCCGCCGCCAACAGCGATATACACCCCAAATTTACAAGCGGCGGCGGTGGAGGAGGCGGAGGCAACAGCGGTGGCGGAAGTGGAGGCGGGGGCAATGACGGTGGAAATGAAGGGAACGACGATAAGAACAAGAAGAAGAACAAAGAAGAAGTTTTAATGGCGTTGGCGGAAGCTGGTCGGAGTCTCGAGAGCTTGCCTAAGGATTTGAAAGCTGCCATAGAAGACGGCAGAATACCTGGATCGATTGTTCTGAGGTACTTCGCTCTCGAAAAGTCGGGATTTCTTTCTTGGCCCATGAGGTTCGGAGGATTCAAGGAGAGGTTGTTGGCTGATGATCTCTTCTTGGCTAAAGTTGCCATGGAATGTGGGGTTGGAGTATTCACCAAGGTACTTAAGTTCAGCAAAACTGAATTCTTTTTCTATATTGCTCTGAGTGTGCATAGCTTTGTTTCCTTTTGCATTCTTAATTGATTAATGGGTTCTTTTGTTTTGCCTCTTATCTTGAAATGCAGCATGTCGATTTGGTTTTGGTTGATGTTTCTTGTTTCATGGCTTATATTTTCACTCTTATTGAATTAATGCATGAGACTCACGTACAAAATAGTCTTTTTCTTTTCTTTTTTTTTAGTTGGTGGTTTTTGAGTTGGAAAATATTTTTGTAGCCCCCCACCCCCAAGCAGAGGGAGTGATGAAACCTTCTGATGTTCATGATTTTCTTTGTGTGTAGCATTACTTATTATCAGATCATGCTACATTTTTTGTTAAACTTATTGTTAATAACTGTTATTAAGTTTATGATGACAATAGGGGCAAGAGTAAAGGATAAGGAATGGGTGCAAGTTGTGAAGGGTTGCTCTATTGTAGATTATGCTTCAAAGGCTGTATCTTTTATATTCAAAGACGATAATGTTATAGTTACTCTGTTCACCAAATACCTGAAGTCATTAAGTATTATTTCATCATTCCTTGTTTTGAATTGCACACTTGTATATTTTGGTAGACATTTTGTCGGCATGCCAATTTTGTATATGGATGAAAGTGAGGATTAACAGTAATGAGCAATTGATAGTATGGGCAGGCATGGCACCATTCACATCTCAGACTTTTTGTCTCAAATGCAGGACATTAGATTCGGCATTTTTGACTTTGAAATTTTCTTTATGGCAAAGGTTTGTCTCTCCACCTGGTGCGAGTGGCCCTCATGGACATTGTGGAGGATGTATGCCGATGCCAGTCCTATAATATGATCTGTCTATGCTGTTAATAAGAACTGTCTAATTGTGATTCTATTAGAATGTCGCCTGGAAATAAGAGAATTGTAATAGTAGTTTACTTGGTCAAATTTCATTCTTTGCAGAAGCATAAAAGGTCACTGAGCTGTTGAGAAAAAGTTACATTTTCCTCATGTTATGACTTGCTGTAATTGTTAAACTGAAAGATATGAATTTTGTTTGACATGCAACCTCTGACAAAGAAAGCCATGGCTTTTTTCTACGTGTTTCTATGTGGTATTTTTCTTCTTGCCATCCATAATTAACTGGATATTTTCATTTTTGCGATCCCCTATATTTGAAAAGGCATGTCGTGATGCGAACATTGTTAATCTGAAACATTAGTTGTTTGAATTGAGAAATGATTTTGTTCTTTAATTTTTTGTCATCCCAGCTTTGCATTCCATTTCTCAATTAGTCAGAATATTACCCTGCTTTATTTATTTATTTTTTAAATTAAATATCCGCTGTCTGTTTGAACTTCTCACTGCATTTGTAGACAAGAGGTCTGAATAAAGGACCATTTTGTTATTTTTGCCTGAATCCATTTGGAAATCCACCATGCTAGCACTCTCATTTTTGTACCACGTGATTCAACTGGTGCCAAGTTTTCTTACAACATGGTTTCTAGTTTTGACATTATAGGTGTTGGAACCACGGAGATGCTAAAGTAAACTTTTCGTCATTAGATAATTCTTGTTTGAAATGTCCCTTCAGATGCCCTGTGCTTGAATGCATGCAGCTACTTCTCTTTACCTTTTTTTTACCCTTCATTTTTGTGCTTTTATTCATTGCCTTTTCATTGGTCCTATAATATTATTTTGCCTGGCCTACTCATTGTAATTGCTTTTCTTTCTCCAGACTGCTGCAGAATATGAGCGTCGCAGGGAAAACTTTTTCAAGGAGCTGGAAATTGTTTTTGCTGATGTGGTATGGTAGTTTCTTTTATGCATTTTTTAATCAACTTTTGAAATTTCTCTTGGGTTTGGATGCTAACTTGGAGTATTTCTTCTCTCTGATAATGAATGGTTCATAAGATAATTCATGGAATGGAATTGCCTAGCTTATGGCTTTATGGAGTTACTTTTTGATGTAGACATTTTCTGGGAAAGCTTTTTCTTCATCAAGTGCATTCGAGTGAATGGGGCAGGTCCTGATCTCATCTTCGAAAAAGAACCATAGCAACTTACCCAACAGTCATAGGAATGTCTTCAGGCAAGATTTGGTGAAGTGATTATTATGAAATCTCAACTTCGTAAAAGAATCATAGCAACTTCCCAACAGTCATAGGAGTGTCTTCAGGCAAGATATGATGATGAAGTGATTATCATGAAAGCATGATAAATGTTGTCTAAATGTAATGAGTAATGATTATCTCAACATATTGGTGACTTCTGGAGAGGAATTTATGTTGCTGGGTGTATAGCAAGTTAATCCTGTTATGAGTTGCCTCCCTTTATCCAGCGACCTGGACAAGAATCTTGTTTTCTTGATGAGTTGATCATCAATCTGTAGTGCCATCCCTTATCTCTAAGGTGAACACTGATATCAAAGACAATTGGAAGCTCCCAACTGGAATTGTATAATGGGATCTGTTATGTAGATTCAGGTTCAATTAGTGATGGTCTGTTTCTTCTTTTATTAGTTTGCGCAAATCTTTGAAATTGGATATTTTTGAAGATGACATGTAATAGTTTTTCATACTCGTTTGATGGAAACCGACGTGGTAGAAGTCAAAAGCTCATTTATAAATTTATACCAGTTGGAGTGGACCAAGCTTCATAACGGTAAGAAAAAGTTGTATCTAATTATTGAAATTGGTTTCTCTTTAGCCTTTCACATCCTCATACTCCTCTTCCATTTGCTGTACCTCGACAGTCCACCCCATATTCCTTTTGTCCAATATTTTAGCAGTCATGGCTATACCTTGGATCTCACAGTGAATGCCAAAACCCCGAATTAAATAATAACACACCCCTTGACTCAATATATATCGACAGATCAAGTGTGGAAATGTTTTTACATCCTCTATGGTCAGCAAGAGCAAATGCAAGTACAGGTGTATGAATGCTGCTACTTGAGAGCTTGTATGGAATAGAGCACCATGAGAATTTCTGAGGAAAACAACGTCAAATACTAATGAATATACTTTAGAGCCATATCATAATTATCAGAAAATGACAAAACCAAATCAATTTAATTTGCTTTGTGTTTGTATCGGACAAGATTGATCTTGTGTGAAATCTAACCTTCCATATAGCATCCTGATTAACAGTCTTTTCATAAGTTGAAGTCGAAAAACTAGTTATGAAGGAAAACTCATAATAGAACTTTGTAGTAAGGCTATGGGGACGATGGTTGAACTAATTTACACTTCAACTCTACCTTTGAAAAGACCCATGGAATCAGATTTCAAATCTTATCCTTATGTTTTCAGTTTGTTTTATGCTCAGGTGATGGCCATAATAGCAGATTTTATGCTTGTCTACCTTCCGGCTCCTACTGTTTCTCTCCGACCTCCTCTTGCACTCAATGCTGGACGCCTTGCTAAGTTCTTCCATAGCTGTCCAGATAATGCATTTCAGGTTTGTTCACTTAAAATGTCTATTGCTTCATTTTTGCATTCAATGTGAACTGAGTGATGAAATCTTCATTTAAATTTCATATGCAGATTGCTTTGCCTGGAACCTCATTTTCAATGTTGCAGAGGATAGGTGCAATAGTGGTAAGGAGATCTATCTTAATTTGTTTCAAAAAGAACTTCAAGTGGATTCTTAAGATTTTATTTCACATGTCCATGACCTTTTTATTTTTATCTTCGTTTTTTTCCCCACAGTGGAATGGAGCAAAGCTGTTTGCTGTTGGCACTGTTTCATCTCTGGTAATTTTTTCATCGTTGAGATCTTAATATATAAAATCTTGGGCCTTTGGTTCTTATTATGGATTATCTGTCTATTTTATATGATTCTGCTCCTGGAAAAATTATTGGCTGTCTGTTTCCTCTAACTTCATTGACCCTCACATCTTATCTGTCTGTTTCCTCTAACTTCATTGACCATCACATCTTATCTCGTCATCTGAATTATCAATTACCTGCATGTTATATGAGAGGAATATGTATCTGCATAGGGCTTATTGTAGATGTTATTCATATGTTTCCCAATTTTGTGAACTCTATATAATTTTATGTATTGTTTTTGAACCAAAGCTGGATAAACAGAACATGACTATGACTCATTGATGTCTAGGTTGGTACGGTTATCACAAATGCATTGATAAATGCTCGCAAGGCTGTTGACCACACTGCTGCTGATGAGGTAGAGAATGTTCCTGTACTGTCTACAAGTGTTGCCTATGGGGTGTACATGGCAGTATCCAGCAATCTTCGGTATGTAAAAATTGATTATGTATTTCTTTTCTGTCATTCTCTATCCTATAATTATAATCTTAAAGACTGACTTATTTTCTGATTTTTTAATGTCTTTCCCTTCCATAGTGATATAAATTAAGGAATGCTGACTATAAATGTAAATTTTTTGCCAAATCTTGATTCAGCAGATATTTCTTTGTGCTAAAAGAAAACCAATTCTTAGAAAAATGATGACAGAAAAGAAATTTTTAGTGCTTAAGCATGCATAAAAGATCGAGTCCAACATACGTGCTTAAATAAGCAAGTCTAACATAGTTGGTAAAAAGTGAAGTTCTAAACAGAATTTATTGGATTATTGAGGGAAAGATCTTGCAACAGTTTTTGCACTGGAATGTGTATGGAACAATGAGTTGTTGATAAGTGACTAACAATTTCCTCTCACTATTACGGTGCCTGATGCACATTCGCTTTGCCTTTCTATACTGCCCACTTTAAGAAATCCAGGAATATTTGCAAGTTCTGGAACTTGGAATACGTTTGCAATTTTAATAGAAATAAAAATATTACCAATGATTAACATACTCATGGCACAACCTAGCGGTACCAGAAATTTAAATTAATCTGCTTTATATCTTTTGCAGTGAGAATAGTGTCTGTGCATAGCCTTGCATCTCATTATTTAATATAAAGACTAGTCAAGAATCCCTACATTGTATTTGAAAGCATATGCAAATATACAGAAACTTGATCAAAATATTCAAGAAAATGAGAAAAAAAGGACAGATTTCAGATTTTAAAAAATAGTTTGAGGCAGAAAGGAAAGCCTAGTTTTATATTCAAACTGACACTTAAAAACACATAATTTCTGGATACCCTCTTTTTTTTGTTCATTTGTTTTTTATTGACATTGATTACAAGCATTCATGCCTCTTATTCGTCAGATAGGCTTTGTGAGACAGAAAAATGAAAAAAAAAGAAAGCAGGAGAACTTTTTGTGTTTTGTATTTTATTTTCGAACTAGTATCAATCTTGTGAAGCTTCAAGTGAAGCCAACATTTGAACAAAATCTTCCAATTGTCAAATTAGACTATAAAGTATAAAAGAACTAAAACTCATTTAACCACAATGTTTCTTTTTGACTATGTTCTTTCTCCAACAGATACCAGTTGTTGGCTGGTGTAATTGAACAACGGATACTAGAGCCCTTGCTTCATCAACACAAGTTATTTTTGAGTGCTATTTGCTTTGCTGTGAGAACAGGCAACACGTTTTTGGGTTCATTACTGTGAGTTCTTTGACTTTCACTACACCTCCCTTACTTCTTCTTTGTCCTCACATTATATAACTTTTAAATTCCATTTTCTTTTCCCCAATTGTTCCACAGATGGGTTGATTATGCTCGTTTTATTGGAATCCAAAAGGCTCAAGATCTAGAATCATAGGTAGCATATCATCAGATACTCCACCTGAATGTGAGATTAGTTGGCATCTCATAAATGTAGTTTACTTTAAGGGACTTATGCTGCTTACTGTGGTTAGATTTCCTGGATATTTATATGTGCATCATTGGTGTTCTGAGTTTGATATTGGAGACAGTTAATAGTCTGCAGATTCCATTTTCTCTGCAGATTTGCAAATAGAAAGTAAGAGAAAATACATCAGACAATTATGTAAACATGGTACTTCTTGCAGCTGATTCAATTCTATCATGAACTTTCTTGGACTTCATGGAAGAGGAACAGGTTCAATAACCAATGAGAGTATGCGTGCCTTGGATTCACGGTCTGGAATTCCATGCCCATCTCCATACTGATACATGCACTGGGATATTCTAGCAAAATTGATTGAAGTTTTTATGAAATCCCTGGAATATTCTTGATTCATTAATACATCCTTGTTTATTTTCTTCCACGTTGAACCCATAAGATTCTTGATGTAGCCGCGAGAATCTTCCTCGCAGCAACCTGTATCATGCATGTAGCATTGGATTGATTTAGGGTTATCACCCCTCTTCAACTCATCCTGAAACATAGAAACAAACTGATTTATGTGTCTGAAAAGCTAACATGCTGCTTACAGAAACATGGGTGAATAGTGCATACTGTTGAAGTTCCCAAGTCATCTGCAAGACGAGAAACGAGGGATGTCCATTTGATAATTTCAGTGTTTTTCTGTAAATCCTCCAGAGGTCTCTCTTTCAATGGGTCTGTCATGCAAAAGTAAGCATGAACCAGAAGTAAAGGACCAGTGCTTGAAACCCAACCATTGCTGAGGAACTCATTTAGGCTTGGTTTATATCCACTGTAGTACCATTTTGCTTCCACCAAATACTTCTTACAAAGTTCTGCCCACTGCACAAAGAAAGGAAAACCTTAGAATCTACAAATAACCAAAACAAAAGGAACAAAAACCAAATATCGCTAGACAGAGGTCTTCAGGTCTTTCTATGGATTGTGAAAAAGTCAAACTTAACGGTCAACCCGTGTAGGTAACCTAGTCGTGATGCTTGTTTTAATAGTGTGAAAGGTTATTGCCCTAAAGATCAAATGTAGGTCGAAATCGTGCTCATTTTTAGTTACTTCTATGAATGATGGCATGTGGATTTATAGCCTCTTGTTGAGTTGTTCCAATATTATTTATCCTATGTGGTAACTCCAAAATTAACCATACATCTTTATTCGAAGGCTGAGATGTTATATTAGAAGGGTGGTCGAGTTTGGTTAGGTTGGGTTTCAACTCGCATAAAAAAAATATGAATCTTATGGAGTGTTGACGAACTTTGGGCATTTCAAGGACAATTTGGTCCTTTTTTGCTTTAAATACTATTTTTTTTTCTTTTTCTTTTTGACAGAGCTTTAAACACCATCAAAACCGACAAAAAGGAGTGATGGAAAAACGAAGTTGTACCCTGTTTGTAGAGTATGGAGTAATATTGAATCCTTGGTCTCTGAGAACATCATAAGCCATTTCATTAACAGTGTTAAACAGAGCAAGAAAACATATTTTCATGTACTCCGGCAGTTGTTCTAAAGCAGTGATGTCCCACCTGAGACAAAACCAAGAACAAGTTTGTGAATCAATTTTGGCCACTCTTTTGTGGAAATTACTTATATTGAAAACTATGAGACAAACCTGCCGATCACATCTGTGAACACTTCCAGTTCATCCAGAGTACCATATACATCATAAATGTCATCTATAATTGTTATTAGTATTGCAAATTTTACTGACATTATCCTGCAATATCTAAAACAGGGCTCAAAGGTGAATCCCACTGTCCACAAGAAGCATTCCACCAATCGATCCCTGGCGAAGCTCAACTTTTCTGCAAGACGAGTTTTAGTATGCCATCTGCAGTACAAAATGGTCAAATATTATTTACAGAAAACTGCAAATTTATAAGAACATTCTAAATTTATCAAACACTATTCCACTAAAATTCTAAATTTATCAAACACTATTCTACTATTTTTACCTGGACAATTCTTTCAGCTCATCCTGATACATTTTCTGCACCATGTTGAAATCCAGTTTAGCAAGCTCAAGCAGAAGAGGGTTCTTATTGTCTTCTCTTCTTTCATATACATCTATGAACCATCTTGATTCTAGTCTTAGCATTCTGCAGTGGAGTGGAACTTCCAGAGCATGGGCTATTTCCTCAGCAAGATTTTGGTTTACGTTTTGATTGAGTTTTTGCTGGAGATGATGAGTGGCAAAAAGTTGGGCCGCATCCATGATGCTCTCGCCTTCCATAGATAGGTGTGAAGCTTCGTATAAACTTAGTAGTCCTTTGATATCGTCACAAATGGTTATCTTGAAATTTCCTATCTCGTCCACAAAATTTTTGAAAACCTCTGTAAAATATTAGAATGCCTATATTAGGCTTTCTAACATGCAAAAATCTTAATGTTGCAGCTTATAAACAATGTTAAAATTTTCGATTCTTTCAATATGAGATAAAATTAAAGTTAAAGAACTATCGTTCTCAATGATAATTACCATATTTATTGTCAAACACGAAGGTCCTATTGCATGAAGTAATATTCTTACAAACATGCATTTGGTATGAAGGTTCTTTTCTTTTCTTTATTCTTTTTTCTGTTTTTCTTAAAAGTGTGCTTTCTATGGTAGGCAAGAAGATGGGCAACTTATAAACTGTTTTGCAATCATCAACTCTTTCAATGTGAGATATCATGAATTATTACTTGTTTGTGAACTATGAAAGTTAGAATTTCTCGCCGTACGTACCTGGGGAGATTTTGCATCCATGCTGCCTGAGAAGCCTAAATCTCAATGCTGTAGCGTGCAAGTTCTCTATATTCCACTCATGTCCATCTACAAGAACGTAGATATTCTTCAAAATTCTGTCTACATTCTCTGCGAAGTGATAAGATATCCCAAGCCTTTGCAACACATCAACAAGCTCAATCTGATCAAATGGATCATTCGTTTTCTCCAGCAACATCCGCACTTCATCTTTAAGCTCCTCGACTCGTTCCAAGAACCTTTTTTCCTGCAAGATCAAATGTATGTTCATCAGAAATATGCAGTATTTATTTGCCAGATCCTTGATTTCTTTTCAGAAGCAGTACAGACCATATCTTACCCCATAAACACTATTTAGTGATTGGAGATATTCGTCATTCCAAATACTAGGCTTGTAGTCGGCTGATCTCCTCACAGTGGCGCCACCCATCTTTTGGAAACTAATTTACTCAATTGGCAACCGGCAGGGACAATGGGAGAGTGAGGAAACATTGAGCAACTAATTATATAGGAACACGAAAGATTTAGTCAATGGACTTTGTGCACAAGTTGCCAGATTGTTTACATCTGCCAAATTGAAATGACATTTATGGATTGGATAATGAATAGAGATTAGGTTTTATGAAGTTTGTTGATTTTCATTAATGCGATGGAGATAGATATATATATATATATATATTTTCTGCCAAGTCGATTGAGGAAGAAACAGAGAGGGCCATACTGAGTTTGGCGGTTATAATTGTGTACGCGTTTAGATTATTAAAATATTAAAGTAGCATTTTGGTATAAATTATATCTAGTGTTGATATATTCAACATATGCCCTATGAATATTTAGGTAAAATTATGAAAAAAGATAAATAAGATCTACTTGGATGGGATTGTCGAGTCTGATGGGCTTGATCCGTTAAACACTTAGTCATTATAAATATCAATAATCACAATCGAAAAGAGTTAAGAATGATGTTTTAATAAATTCAAGTACTTTTTTAAAATAGTCGTGTTTTAAAAATAAGGTCTACAATTTCTAAAAAAGTTCTCAAATTCAAATTCAAACAATATCATCATGAATATATGAGACAACTAGTACAATACTGAAGCCTTCGGTTCTCAATTGTTGGTCTTTGACTACAAATATAAATGACAAGATAACTACAGCCGCAACATAACCATTGTTTAATATGGTGCTGGGTTTGCATCTCATGGACTATTGAGGCCGACCACTTTATTCTTATGGACGTGAGAGAGAGTATAGAATCTCTTTCTTTGACTTCACCAAAATAAACAAATAAATAATAATAGAAGTAAATTGAAATACATTCATTATTTGTTTTTTCATATTTTCAATCGGGGGCAAAGTAGCAGGAGAATTCGTGCATGATGGATTCACAATTCACTACTTTGATAACTTCGTTGTATCCCCCCTTCTACTATATACTTTTAAATTACTTTAAAGTAATATATTATTTTATTTGAATTTTATTCAATTTTCTTTGTCAAAAATTGTAAGATAAAAGCTCAAATTTCGATCATTTTATTGAATTTTTTGAGGTATTCTTATTTTCATAATAAAAAGTCTAAGTGGAAATCAAGTTTTTATTATTTTAATTGAAATAAATGGTAAGTAGAAAGACATAATTTTCATCCACCACTGCCTAAGCATATTGGATAATTTCATGAACTTTGTGATTTCTCTCAATTTTTAATTCAATACATAAATCAATTGGTTTTCCTAAGTTAATTATATATTGTGTATTGTCTAGACCTGACAAAAAGTTACTCATGCTTGCGAATATCCACAGGTACCTAAAAAAATGTAGGTAATGGGACTCATTTTCTCCACTATAAAATACGGATAATTTTACTTATCGTCTAACTACCTATCACTTTTTACCCAAGCTGTAGGTATCCACAAGTAACTCATTAATAACCATATATATGTTTTTTATTTTAATTTTTTCCTAATTCTCAAAAATACTTTAGAAGATATAACACCTTTTTCTGTACCAACAACAATGTTTATATGGTGTTTAAACTTGTAATTAATTTTTTTTTGACATATAATGAGATTTTAATTCGAACTTTGAAATGTAATATAACTTAAATTCGATAAATGTTTGAACATTTAATTTGTAGTTTTCAAACTAAAACACTTAATATGATTTAAGTACTTATTCAATATAATATTTAAAATTTGTAGCCTTTTATATTAGTTTTATTAGTTAACATTTGAATAATATTATTTAAATTAAAAAAACACATATTAATTTACTTTCAAATATATAAAAAATTGTTACGGGTACTTGTGAATTACTCGTTATCTATAGTCACGGGTAATGAGTTCATTGTCTCGAACCCAATAAAAAATAATTAATTTTACCAATGGATAAATTTACTTAACCTGTCATTACCCACTTTTGGATTACCCTTAAGTATCCATTTGCTAGATCTAGACTATTGTTAATGATTTTTACATAAGACGATAAGATGATATCTTGAGCATTTTTATTTTCAGATTTATGATTCTTTGTTTGTAAATCAACACATAATTAATACACATTTAATAAAGATGGATGGATAATTTTGTGGTGAACTCTTATTTCTATAAATAGATCAATTACGATTTGTGATTTGAGTCTATAAAAAGTAATTAGAAAATCAATCATAAATTTATTTTTAAATAGAAAAAAAATATAGTACATTCATTTAAATAAATGATAATAAAAAATGAAAGAAAATAAAGTTAGACAAAAGCCACATGCTTCCATCAGTCAACAACAGACTTGTGCATGGAGATAAGGTGAAATATAAGTTGCTTAACCTTTTGTTCACCCTTTTTCTGGTTGTATTGTGACTTGAGTTAACAATACCATCTTTATATTTGTATGTATAAAGTTTGAAATTTAAATTTAAATATATTTATATATATATATATATATATCAGAACAAAAAGAAAAAAAGAAAAAAAAAATCTTTTCTTCACCCTTTCAGGTGGTTTCAAGTATTCGTAACAGCGTCAAATTCTTCTTTTTCGCATCCAAACCTGATCAATCTGATTTTGGCAATGGGACCCGACAAATATCCCTACGCCCTCGCGTGCGGTGCAATGGATCTGATCAGTCAAATTATGGATTTGACTTATCAAAGCAAGTTGTTACATAAAATATTAGTTTGTTCTAATTCTCCAAAAGTGTTCTCCACAGCCTGCAATTGTTCGTTTTTCAGCCAAAATTTGACCAAATATCTTTTATGCACAATGTGCCATTAATCCAAATTATCCAATCAAAATAAAGGCGGAACTCAAAATGGCCAAGTATTTGAAGGGGTGACTGTGGGAAACAATAGGCCTTTCCTTTTATTTTTTGTCCTTCCCAAACTTAAATTTTATTTTTATTATTATTTAAAAATTAAAAATTATTAAATTTTTTTCATATTTTCACTAAATATATATTTATTTTTATTTTTAATTTTTCGTAAATTTACTGCATCCTATTATCATATTAATTAAATTTAAATACAATTCAACACAATTTTTAATTTTATATTTGGTTTGCAAGATTTGTTGTGACGTATATAAATTAAATTAATGCATAATATGTGACTCTATAACTGCATCATTGTATTTTAATTTATTTTTTTAGTAAAACACATCAATAAAATTAAGCACTTAATTCTATTTCCTACTAAGTGATATCAAAGCCTCTTGACCCGGTCTGTTTATATTATGGAATGGATATAAATAGATATTCAGATCTGATGAAGCTGTTGATTGTCAATAAAGTGGCGCGTATGGGTCCAATGGATTGGTCAACCAAAGCCAAGTTTGATTCAGGAATTAAGACGCCAGAGACAAGACGGCTCTGACAATCACAATGTATCGTTTCAACAGTATTAGTTGTATTCTCACTTGGGCTATTATTTTAAACTTTAATAGGTATAATTGTAATCGTACTTTGATTATCATTTTAGATTTTTTATTTTAATATATTTTATATATTTATACACATATACACATTCAAAATCCATTAAGATTTTAAATTTTAAACCTCACATACATAAAAATAATGACAATATTATTGGATCAATTGATTACTCGACTTCTATTTCAACATATATTTCATTTATTATTTCATTTCGTGCATATATACATATATCTTATTCATAATTAATTATATTTATATAAAAACATTGGATGCGCATTTATGTGTATACAAAGTAAATTAGAAAATTCAAACTGTAAATTGTATGTTACATTTAAGTATTTTAATAATAAATATTTACAACAACAACTTCGATGTATTGATACTTAACTACTAAAGATCCTTTTCAATGAACAAATTATGATCATATTACTATATGCATCATGTAAACTTTGTTTAATAAGGTGCTAAGATTTGGCCACCACTTGCTCTTATGGGCATATCAGATGTCATATATATACACACATACATATATACATACATACATACATATATGAGTTTTATTCATAGACCGACACCGACACCATATGAAACAGTACATTTCTTTAAATAAATAATAACACAAAATAATAGACTAATTAAAAAAAATAATAATAAAGTTAGAGCAAAAGTTATAGATCTGTCCGTCTCCACAGCGTGATCTGTGTCCATTTTAGCAAAAATTTAATCAAAATTCCCTCGTCAATGATATCGGCAAAGGCAGATAAAAGAAATACCATTCTGCTCCTGTGACCAGATAAAGACTAGATATGGCCCAAAATCCGCGCAATTCAATACATTTGGCCTGTCTCAACAGAACTTATGTGTTGTTTTCTTACTACATCAATCTATAGATACTCCGATTTTTAGCTGAGAGGGGGAGTTTTTTTATTACTACATCCGAGAGTTCATTTGACCCGACTTAGGGTACGATCTCTGGAGGTGACTCATGCATTGCTCTTAGGCTCCACCTTAGAATCCATCCTGCGTCCAGTTTTAGATATCAGGTGTACATAAATGGAGTCTTTTGGACTGATCTTCTTCTTCATTCCTGGATCGGGCAAAAATGTGCTGTTGTCCGGGCAAATAATTGGGGAAAAGAAAATGCAAGGAAATAATTTTTTTAAAGATTATGCAAATCTCTTACAGTTTTTTTTTTAATTAATTTTGTTTTTGTTTCTCTATGTGTTTGTGTTTGTGTGTGTGTGTGTGTGTTTTTTTTAGTGATAGATGTTAATGTTGAGTCATCTTGATTCACACTATCCGAAAGTACTAAAATTCGATATAATAATAGATTTATATCATGGAATGTCTTATATATAGGGATGCAAATGAAGTGAAAAATGTTTAAGCTCAAGCCAAATAATTATTGTTTCCAGGTTCGCGAGCCTGTTTGTGAATTTGTATTTTCTTAAAAAATAATATTTATATATAAAAATTATAATAATACATTAATTTATTATATATTATAAAATAATTTCATGTTTTAAGCTCGAGTATAATATATCATACTTGAGCCTACAACTTGATTACAAGGCCGAGTTTAACGAATCGAGTCGAGTCAAGGCCAAACTCGAGTCTCAATTTCTTAGGCTTGTCAAGCTCGAGCTCAAGCCCCAAAAAATAGTAAAAGCTCTGCTCAACTTGGTTGGTTTGCATCCCTACTTATATATATATATGTATGTAGTTGATGAATGTTGAACGATTATATCCCCTCAATTGGAATAAGTTATTTTCAAGATTCCATCTATCTATACCACTAGACCTTGTTTGCTTGAAAGGTGATTGTGCTGATAGATGCATAATTCAAATTAGTTTGGACGTTTATTTAGTATATGTAGAGTTCATGATTGATAAGCGGTGTGATATTTATTATGATTAATGCTAAATTATGTATCCCATATTAGTGGCTTGATTTGTAATCCTAAAATTAGAGACCTCAAGGATTGAATAAAAAAAATACGAAATTATCACTATTTAAAACTAAAAGATTACTAATTTTTCCTAAATTAAATTTCTACATTTTTTTTAATTGCTAATCAATATTTTTTCATAACTAAGATAAAGATATTCTCTCTTTGGTGATTGAAAAAACTGGGTTTATTAGAATTTGTATCCACCAGTAACGTGAATCTGCAGAAGACCTAAAACTCCAAATATAGACTAAAGATTTTCTTAATGGATTTGTTTATTACTTAAACTATATTGACATTTATAATTTATAATTTATAGTAACATAGTACTTTATGTTAAGATTGAAAATTTTATCCTTGAAATCAAATAATTTTTAGATTGGCAAAGAAAATGTTTCCCCTTCAATTTGATTGACTTTGCTCAAATAAGTGTAGAGGGATAAAAAAGAAATTATTGTGCAAATTAAAAATTATTTATGTCATCTTATCAATTGTCATTGGAAATAATTCCAAGAAACCAAAGAATGAATTGTACCATGATTAGGATATCCTTATCTCAAATCTATCTAAGCAAATAATTTATTGACATGTATTTATGCACTAGCATGTGCCACATGCTATGCATGAATTCAATTAATTATAATTAAAAATATAATTTATATATTATTTTAATTTCATGTAAATATGAATTTAATTCAAAATATATATTTTAATAAGATACATAATACAAAATTAATTTTTTTTCTCCACAAAATCACAATGTATGAATATAAAAAATAATAAAAAGTCATGTTCATCATAATATATATTATCATATCTATGAAGGTAAAATATAAAAATATAAAAGCACTTATAGTTTTTCCACAATGAAAAACAACTCAATAAATTTAAGACAACTCAAATAAATTAATAAAAATAAAATGGCTGAAAAGATGAAAAAAATAATGAACAATATTAAGAACATAAAAATTTACTGCACAATAGAAAATCAACTCAAGCAAAAAGTGACAATTGTAGTAAACTATTTTAAAAATTATAAATTATACAAAATAAAAATGACCTTATGTAGGAAATTAAAAGAATATGATTAGATATTACTATTTTCTTTTCATAAATGATTCTTATTTGAATTATTTAATTTGAAAACAAAAATAAAAGAAAAAAGATCAAATGATATGACCAATTTTGATTTGTCAAAAAGTTAATCACAAGAATTAAAAAAAAATGCCATTTTCTGTTATGAATATTCAAAGGAATTGAAGAAGAAAATAAAAACATGTGTGATCATTTCTATTCTATTATTTTTTGTGAACTATGATTAGTTAGGTTTCATCCATCCACTATTTTTTTGGCTTTTTTTTTTTTCATATTTATCACAAATTGCATTTTGTTATTTAAGAATACAAACTTTTTATACATTTATTTTATGTGTTTGAATCATGAGTATTCATGAAAATTTTGGTGTAAATAAAATAAGTATTGAAATTAAAAGATAACTATACCAAAATAAGGTTTATTAAATTAATTAGGAATGAAACAATTTTTTTTGAATAATTTTTTAGCTATATATTCCCCTTATTCTTCCCTTCTTTCTCATTAAAGCACATTTTCTAATTAAAAAATAGTTGAGATTTTGATATACCGATGAATGAATAATAAAGAACTTGAATGGAAAATGGAGAATTAAATAAATCATAAAATTTTATTTTTCAATAGGATTTCAAATAATTTATAAAATGCTTTCTTGTCTCACCATTCAGATGTCTTTTCATATAAATAAAAATCCTCACTCTGCACCAGTTGTATTGAAAATAAATTTAATTGCTTGGATATTTTTAGTTTTTTAATAATATTCATTTTAATTAATTAAATAATAAAAAATATCTTTTTAATATTTTAGAAAATAAAACTTGTTATGTAATAACACAAAATCAAGATTTCATTTGAATGTTAGATTTTTGAGATAATTAATTTGTATAACCTCATTAAATTATCAATAGTTGCTAACTTTAAATTTATAGATTACGTATAGATTCTTAAAATTGTTAACATTTAAACAGAAAAAAAAGAAAATATAATAAAAATGATGAAACAAAATATGTTTATTATAATATATTGTTGGTGTATTAAAAAAATTGTAATAAAAAATATTAATCAAAAGATCGTAATAAAAAAAAAAACAAATTCAATAACCAAGCATATTTTGAATTTTAAACTTATGTGATGAGATAAAATATTAAATCTATGATTATGGTTATTTTGAACTTTTATGATGGAATAAAAATCTATCAGTATGAATATTTAAATTATCCAAAGAGATAAAAATCAATATTGTGATTTTGGATAAATACAACATGAGGTTTTAGTTTTAATAGATAAGTTAGTTATACTAAAGTAAAATTAGAAAAATAAATTAACAACCAACAATAATTTTTTATTTAATTAAAAAAATTAAAATTCTAAGAATTCAGAATTTGGTCAAAATTGGACAATTATGGTTCCCACACCATTGTGCTATATATACATATATATTAATATTTATGTATATTTTAGCATTTGTATCCTTTATTGTTGATCACATTCAATCCAATCCTTCTAAACAAACATGCTCCTACATACAACATAATTTTATTGGCTATAATTGTACAATTTTGATTAAATTTTGAGTTTTTTAATTTAATTAAAAATTTCTCATTGATTATTAATTTATTTTTTGATTTTATTTTAATATAACTTGTAGCGCCTCAAAGCATAAACACTCACTAGGTGTGGCTAGTTGTATGCCTTTTCCTGCTCATAGACCGCTATCTCCAATTGGCTAAGGATTATATATATAGCTTGAATGGGTATCAGCTGAAAGAGCAGTCACCATCGGTACATTTCACTCAGTCGTCTTTCAAAGCTAATCTAAGGGCCCACTCACAAGGGTATTATGTGTATTCACTATTATCATTTAACACGTCTAACAACATTTCAATTAATATGTCAATTCACCGTGATAAATAAGTAATCAATAATTTAGCACAAGGCTTATTCCAAGATAGACATGGTGATGATAGAAAATATATCTCAAAATTCACTTTTCAATTTTGACACACAATCGCCAAATTTGAAATAGATAACATAAATAATAATCACAGGGCTATAATCAGTGTAAGGAATGATATGTGGTGAACTTTCATAAATTGTTTATTTTATCAAAACTTGTGTAGACATGATTTTCAGTTCAAGGATTCAACAACTCTAAATGGGTAAGAAATTCAGATAAAAATAGCTCAACAATCATGAGCAAAGAAATCCAAATAAATGGTCAAGAGTAATATAAGAATCAAGGATCATTATGGCATATACAATTGACAATCTTTAACAATGAAAAGGTCAAACAATAATGACATATTTACATATACATATATAAATAAGGCGATATTGAGAATTTGGATAATAACGACTTAGAATTTCAAGCAAGAAGAACAGTCCAAACATACTATAAGAGTTAACACATGAACTAAAGAGTAGCATGAAGTGAACAATCAACACGTATTGAATCTCAACACAAATAGGATCAAGCAATAACAGCAAGGATATATTACAATTATGTATGTTCTTTTCCTGGTAAAGAAAATTAATATAAACTCACCTAATAACTCTCGTGTGATAATAACCTCTTAAGCTCCAGTAATGCCCATGTCTTCCTCATCTCATTTCATTAGATGCAATATAAGAAATTGATTCTAATAGCATTACATTTTTTCCATTAATTTTATATCACCTTTAGTGTTTTAGGAATGTTTTGTATTTTATATTTATAAGCGGTTGACCAAAGAAGGACTTGACAACCTCCAAGTAACTATGAGTAATGTTACTACAGCTCCTAGCATTAGCATTGTTAGTTCATTCAATTCCAATATTTAAGTTTTTAAGTTAATTATTATTGTAAGTTTATAATTTTAACCTTTCTGATGGTGCCAATTTAGTTTAACTATTTTAACTAAGTTCGTGCCAACCAAAGTCAACACTAGATTTTATATTTGAAATCTCATAATTAAAGTCTCATCAATACAATTATTCTATCTAAATCAAAGTTCAATCCAATCCCAAATTGATTTAGGCTTCAAGTTAATCAATTGATTAAATCAAATTTTACTTAGTTAGACTGAGTCTAAGTCCAATTCAAGGTCCGATGAGTTCAGAACAAAATTTGGAGCCTTTTGTTTTAGGGTCGTTGGAGTACCATTGGAGCGCCACTATTCGCCACCACCTTTTACCGTGGAGCTCAAACTAACCTACCCATAAGATACATCTTGATGAGCTTGACCAAACCCCTCTATCAATTTCCCCTTTTGTCTTTTCCTTGCCAACGAATTAGGCTCAAATCACCCTCGTGCCACCTTGCACTACCACGCCTTCTTAACGTTGATTCTTCCTCTTTTAGCCATGAAATTGCAAATTGAGCCTACCACTACGTTCCTTATGCCAAGCTCAACACACCCCACCAAACAATTTCCAATTTCAGCCAGTAAAACTCAACAGCCTATTGCCACCTTCAACCTTCATCATCGGCCACTCATTTATCCTATTTTCTCCAGTTGTTTTTGGAAGTTTTGGGTATAGGAGCGATCACCGCGAGGTAAGGAAGCTTTTTATCGAACCAAAATTCAATTTTGAAGTGAAATGATAGAAAACCATGCTTGCAGTAATTTAAGGTTATGTTTTAAGAATTTGACAAAGTTTGGTCCTTCATGTATAAATATAAACCTTTTGCCTAATTGCAATTCAACCCTAGAGCTTTGCACCATTTTCAAAGGAGCCCTTCAACTTTTAATGGCCTTACATTTTGACCCTTGAGTTTCAATTAAGCCCTTTAGTTTCTGTTTGTAATACATCGACCCTCCTAATTTTTGAAATCTAAACAATTAAGTCCACTTGAATTAATTTTTTGGTCCTCTAAGTTCCTAAATTCTTACTAAAGCTCCCATTTGTTTTAAATTTTATTTAACTAAAGCCTAACCCATTTTCTTATAATTTGTCTTTCCTAAATATTTTAATTAGTCTGACTCCTTTAAATCTTAATTGTAAATTTATAACTTAAATTTTAAATTTTCTTCTCACATTTACATTTTATGGTTTGGGGTGTTATATAACTAATTTATTTGTTATAATCAAAACCTCAACTTTTATTTTATTCAAAATAGTCAAATTTTTATCTCATAGGATAATTTCAAATATTTATATTAATAGCTTTCTATTTCATCATATATTTGGTATGTACATCTCAACGAATTGAATACTTACTTATATTTATAATATTTTTATAAAAGCTATTTTATTTATTTATCAATAGGTAAATAAAGTATATATTATTTATAAAAAATCATATATATATATATGTAATTAAAAACTTAAAGTTTATCACTAAATAAAATACTCTTTTACATAATATGTGCACATTTCATATTTCAAAACTTATACTTTGATAATTTTAATGATTACATTGAAACTATAAACTAAGTGTCTTTTTAAAGTTGAATAATTTAACTAAACAAAAGGTATGCTTAAACCTCAAGTCGTATTTATGCAAAATATATGAATTTTTATCTCATGGGATAATTACAAATATTCATAATAATATATTTTTGCGTCATCATAAAAGTTCAAAATATCCATGATCATAGAGTTAATATTTTATCTAACTTGGTATGTATATTTCAATGAGTTGAATATTTTCTTGCATTTATAATATTCTTATAGAAACTATTTTTTTTCTATCAATAGATAAATAAAGTATGTATATTATTTATAAAACTTCATATATATATATATAACTAAAAACTTAAAAATTTATTACTAAATACTCTCTTACATAATATGTGCATATTTCATATATAGTTTAATAACTTATACTTTGATAATTTTAATGATAAACAATAATTCTTCATACCTTGAGATGATGGAAAATGATGTACAAAGTAGATACTATATAGTAAGTGTCTATTTAAAGTTGAATAATTTAATTAAACAAAAAAATTAAGGATAATTTTTCAAAAAAAAAAATTGTTAGATACTTTAACCTTTTAATTTAACTTCACATTTTTAAGAACAATTTAAAATATATTTAAACAAAATTTACCTAAACAAGGTAGTTAATAATTTAAGTTTTATCCAAACCAATAAATTAATGTTTTCTTATCTAATAATTCTTTTGTATTAAAGACATATATCACTTTATTTTAGGTCGAAGTATACATTTTTGAGTTGTAATGCCTTAGAATTTCTTTTCATATTTAATTAATTATTTTATCTTATTTTATTTGTACTTTATATATTATTTAAATTAAAAAATGTAATATATATACATATGGCATTAAATTATCTCTTGATAAAATAGTGATAACTATCATTTAGGTTTACATATATATATATATATATATATTACATATTCCATATTTTGGAAGAATAAGTTGTAATTTTACTAGAATTAACATTATATTGTTACTAGGGTTTTAATAATTGAGACTTTTGGAATCAATAATAAAGACACTAAATTTATAATAGGATCATTCTAGTTCTAGAAGGATTATAACTAGAATTCTAGCAGAAGTAAACCACTTTTCCTATACATATAGTCCTTATAGTCTAAAATCCTAGCCTCACAATTAAATTCCAAAGAAAAAACAAAGAGAAAATAAGGGGGGACAATGGTAGAACAAAAAAGAAGGAAGATAAAGGTGGCAATAATGTTAGCTACAAAGAGAAAAACAAGAACAGAGAGATGGACACTGACACACATAGTTTTGGGGTAAAAGAAACCTATCAATTTTCTTTTGTTTATATGAATTTATGGTATTTTTCCTATTGATTTGGAATCAATGCTAAGAGGTTTAGGAAGATGGATATAGTTATTGGCACATAGTTTGAGACACACTAAAAAAATTAAAAATTAAAACTAAATATGTGTGGGACATCCATATTAGATTCCTTGCACTTGGCTTCTCAAATTTGGTTATGCAGATTGGGGCAAATTGTGTATAATGCATGAGAATCCCAAATTTTGTCAATTGAAAGGTCAAACAAATTTAAATGCTTAGTTGATGTTTTCTTCTCATGATTAATTAGGTAAACAAAAATTAAGTTGGGGGATATAATTAGTTCACTGGTCCACAAACTACATTATTAGTTAATGTTTGATTATGTAGAGATTCTAAGAATTATTTTAGAATTTGAATTCTTATATGGTCTCTATAGGACTGGCTATGTAACACCCCTAAAATTCGGTCTTATGAAAATGAGGATTTAGAAATCGAGATATTAATTTGGTCAGATTTTAGGGCTCAAAAAATAAATGAAAAAGATGTAATTGCAAGGAAATGGAAAGGTTTGGGATTAATTTGCAATATGAGGAAACTGGATTGAACAATACTTGAAAGTTTTATGGGGTTGCATGGAATAATTTTTGGTAAAAGGGGCAACTGTCATGCACTCATATTATCTTGGGGCTGGATGGTAAGATTTACAACCTTGAAGGATTCAATTGAGGGTTGAGGAAAATTCTGGGGTCAAATTAAAAAATAGGAAAAGTTCAATTATATATAAATCAAATTTTCATTTCTTCCTCCATTTTCTTCCATCTTCTTCACTGAAGTCCTCCACTAACTTCATCGGTGATTTCCACCAGTGATGGCTCTAAACCCCAAACTAAATTGATTATCTTCTTTCTCTCACTTCAAGCATCACATCGACATGACATGCATGGTGAACCAAGCGGCATATCACCAAATAATACTGCTTGAAAGTTGATTGCAGCAGAGGTGGCGGGCTGTTTCTTTTTGATGATGGAATTTGACATTTAGGTAATGGGTATGGAAAGTCTCAGCTCAAGGATAAAGATGGTAGGCTTTGGTTGAGGTTTTAGAAGATAGCAACGGTAGAGTTCAGCATCGTTGGACCTTCAAGGTGGAAATTAAAGGCTTTGCCGGTGGCTATTGCTAAAATTGACTTAGGCATTTGGTTTAGTGAGTTGAAACATAGCTTTTGCAGGTGGTTTTGAGCTTCTCTAGTGATGACGGAAGGCGGTGGGTGATAGTCAGCGGGGTGGGGCGACATCGATCTTAGGATAATTTCTACGTCTCATTGTGGTGGTGTTTTTGATTCATGAGTTTGAGGTTTCGATTGAGCATTTTAAGGCAATGATCGGGTTTGGGCTTTAAGGTTTTGTATCATTAAAAGTTTGAATGAATTTTGTATTTTGAAAGAAAAGTTAAGAAATATTTATCAAGTGATGATCTCTATACACATGTATGGACCCTGTTTGAATTAGTGGACATAGATCTGTATTGATATATGTTAAATTTTGGATTTATTGAGACTAGTTAAGTAAGAACACTCAAGGTTTGGAGATTTAAAATCTAAATGGCAATAATTGGGTTAAGTGAGATGTTTAGATTATTGTTTGAATTGGGATAATGCCATGATGTTAGAAATGTATTTGAGGACTGGATTATATTCCATTACTTGAACCGATACAAAATCCCATGGTTGTTTGTATTTATATGATTCATTAGCATGTTTCATACTAATAGTACCAATAGAATGCTAAACTTTACTCTATTAAGCAAGTAATTAGTGATTTTAGATTGATGACAAGTGCAATAGTAAGTATTGAGGTTAAACGTGAACTTTAATGGTAAATATGCTCTTCTGGTTAAGTGATGAAGAGGTAGGTCCTGCAGGCTAGTAGACTGTTAACTATGGTTACACTTCTGAGACTATGGAGGTGAGGGTCTACCAATCTGGCGTTGATTACTCTTATCTGTTATTTTGATAAACCCTTGTGAAAGTTTCTATTTCTGTATTGACTGTATTGTGTTATTGAAATTTGTGAACTATTTGAGATCTCACTTGGTTATCTGTTAATTATTCTAGGAACCTTTGTGAGGGTTACTTCCTAATTTTGATTCTATTTTCTGTTTGTTCTGGTGCATTAAAGTTCTATATGTTATATGCTATTTGATTGTTTTGTTATCTGTCCATTCTGTTATCTGTAATTATTCTATACTATTATCATTTGCCTTATTGGCACATTCATTTATCTGGTATCAGTGATATGCTAGGGATACTCATAGGTATCAATCGTATGTCAGTGATATGCTAGGGCTACTTCTAGATATCATTCGTTTGTTAGTGATATGCTAGAGATACTCATAGTTATCGACTATATGTCAGTGATATGCTAGGGTTATTCCTACGTATCATTCATTTATCAATAATATGCTTGGGATACTCTTAGGTATTAATCGTCTGTCAATGATAAGGATACTCCTAGGTATCATCCATCTGTCAATGATATTCTAGGGATACTTTTGGGTATCATCCACCTTTTAGTGATGTGCTAGGGATTCTCCTGGGCATCTAAAGACTGTCAGTGATGTGCTAGGGATGCTCTTGGGTATCTATCATCTATTACTAATGTGCTAGGAATACTCCTAGGCATCTACTGTTTATCAGTGATGTGCTGGGGATATTCCTAGGTATCTACTGTGTGTTAGTGATGTGCTGGGGATACTCCTAGGCATCTACTATGTGTCAAGCTATCATGCTTGGATATGATCGACTGATTGGAATAAGAATTGTTTAGATATGCATATCAAGTTGGTTTTGTTGAATTGCATATGGTTTGAGATTGTTTATTTTGACTGTATTTAATGGTTTGTAAACTGTTCATAGAGTAATAAGGAATGAGAAATTCCTATCCCCTCAAACTATCATTTGTATTTGATATTATTTTTGTTCTAACTGTCATATTATGATCTGTTGAGTTGATTTTTCCTTAATAAATCTCTACTACTTGCTATTGATGTTATCTCTCACTAAATTCTTTAGACTTACCCCCCATATTATTTATGTTTTCTCAGATAGGATTAAGTGAAGGACATGGATCTCTAATTTAGGCTAAAGGGAAAATACATTTTGTAATAGAATAGGTTTTTATGTGTATATATAGGATCTCTTGAATACTAAGCTTGGACTAGAGACGTTGTGACATGTCAAGTTTGATATTGACTACCTGAAGTCTAAATACATTTTGGTAGGTGTTCAGAAGTTGAACTATAGTATGTATATTGTGTTTTGTAGTGATAGATAAGTTGAAATTTGCTACTACTTCTAATGTGTTTAGAGCCTTAGTTTGTCGATGACCTAGGCATTTTGGTATCATTGGGATTTGTGACTGACCTTTTGATTAGGTTAGTTTGAGTATCAATTTTAGGTGTATTTTATATTGGAAAGATCCTATGTAATTTAAGGAATGAAGATAAATTGATCAGTTGTGTTAAGGAGATAAGTTGCGTACTATAGAATGTCTATGGGATCTTATCTATGTCACAGGATGATTTAGTCAGTCTATGAGTCTGGTTTGATTTCATCTAACTTTTCTCATTTTTTCATTCTTAAAAGCTTGGAGAAGTTGATAGAGTAGATGGTATCGCTAGAAAGTTCTGATGTACCCATTTCGCCTAGAACTAGATGTGAGAAAGACCTTTTAGTTGAAGGGAAAGACCTTTTGGGAAACAGGTTGGTGATTTACAGGTTCCAGGATGAGAGACACCTACTTATTCTCAAGTCATATAACAAGAAGAGGTTTCACAAACCCCATAAGTGGGTCAGCCAGCAGACTTTATGGATCATATGGGATTGAGATTTAAGCAACAGGATCAACAACCAGGTGGTGAACTAAGAGTTGTTAATGAGATGACTAAAGATCGGGCATTGGAACAGTTCCTTTATTTTAATCCCCTAAAGTTCTTAGGAAGCCATGATAATAGAAAAGCTGAAGAATGGATTAAGAGTTTAGAGAATATTTTTGAGATATTGCATTATCCTGATAAGTGAATGTTTTGATTTTCCATGTCTTTTTTGGAAAGTTCCGCCCAAAGTTGGTGAAAGATGATCGACCATAGATAAAGAGCTGAAGGAACCTACCGAACTTGGGAGAATTTCACCTAAGGTTTCTGGAATAAGTATATACCAAAACTAATAAAGCAAGCAACATAAAGAGAATCTATGGACCTTATATAGGGGGCACAGTTTGTTAGTTAGTATGAGGCTACTTTTAGCTTACTGATAGAATATACTCCCTATATGCAAAATGATGAAGGTCAACAAGTTGGACAATTTGTACAAGGGTTATAGTCAGAATTGTGAAAGGGTCTGGCCACTTATGATATGATGAACTTCAATTAGATAGTAAGTAAAGTTTTGCAACTTGAGTCTAAGCTGTAGAAAATCCAAAAGATTGAGGATAAGGGTCGAAAGGAAAATTTGCACCTTCAAAGGCAGAGTAATGTTGGAAGAAAATAGCTAAAGCTTTAGGTTGGAAATACTGCCCAACAAGCCCTTTAGTTTGGTGAGATGACATATTTAACTCAAGGAAGACCACAAAAGCATTGTGGATTTTGTGGAGCATCTAGCCATGAGAAATCGAAATGCTGGAAGAAATAGGGTGGGTATTTGTAGTAGAAGCGATCAATACTTCTTGAAAGAAGGCCCCAAAAGAAGAGGCCCTACAGCTATAAGGAAAGAAAAGTAGGTAGCAGGAGCAGGAGCTAGCGAAAAACAGGCAGTATAAGCTTGAGCTTATGCCTCGACAGGAGAAGAAGCACCGGATCCTATTGAGATAGTGGAAGGTATGAATTTTAATTCTAGAAATTATGATAATACTTTATGTGATTCTAGTGTTTTACATTCTTTCATACTTGTTGCATTTCCTTGAAATATGCAACTTAAGATTAGGGTTTATTACATAGAAATGGTGGCTAAATACTCAAAGGTCTTTCCCAAAAAATTAAGTTCAATACCCCTACCTTATGTAGAAGAATTATTTGACCTTCTATTAGGACAGGAATTTTCTCAAAGCTGGAGTTAGATAGGGGCACCACCAACTAAAGACTAGAAAAGATCATGTAAAGTACTTACGCATGTTCTGGGAACCTTAAGAGAGCATAAGTTGTATACAAAATTTAACAAGTGCAGACCTTGAATAAAGAAGGTGGGTTATTGGGTATATCATATCCCAAGATGGGATAGATGTTGATTCTCTAAAATAGAGGTAATAGTTAACCGAAAGAGATCAAAAAACATGATAGAAGTTGTAGTTTTCTGTGGCTTATCGGCTATTAACAAGATTGTGTAGAACTTTTCTAAAATAGTTGACACGTTAACTAAATTAACTTAGAAAAGTCAACTATTTGATTGGAATGAGGATTTGAATATGAGATAGCATGATGGATGGAAATTTTAGAAGATTATGGTTCTTCTATCACTTTCACTATAAAAGGCAAATGCAATAGCTAATGCCTTGAGGTGAAGGGCTGAAAAGGCTTACATATTAGAAGCAAAAGCATCAGAAAGCCTAAAGAATGAGCACTGTGTTGAAATTAATACAGCCAATGAGATTGCAAAGATAAGTGAAATTTGAATTACAGGTTGAAATGTGATGATCCCCAAGCTAGTGATATATGGATGATGAAACAGAATAAAAGAGTTGAAAGTTTTGAAAATTCTAAGTTCAATATCGATAATCAAGGTATTCTTTTGTTCAATAAGAAAATATGTGTGTCGGAAGAAATTGAAGAAAGTTCGCAAATAGGGCAAACAAGTTAAGAGATACGACGCATTCAAGAGGCATGAAAATGCATTGAGACTTGAAAGGAGCAATTCTGGCCTAATGTAATGAAGGAAGAATATAGATTGATTGATCAAATCTATTTATTTTCTGCCAGTCAGAATAGTATTTAGATAAGAATTTGGGGACTAGATTCTTTTAAAGAGGGAGGAGTTAACATCCTTAAAATTTGATATTATGAAAAATGAGGATTTAGAAATCAAGATAATAATTTGATTAGATTTTAGGGCTTGAAAAATAAATGAAAAAGACTTAATTGCAAGGAAATGGAAAGTTTTGGGGGTTAATTTGCAAAATGAGAAAACTAGGTTGAATAATATTCAAAAGTTTGTAGGTTTGCATGGAATAATTTTGGGTCAAAGGGGCAATTATCATGCACTCATATTATCTTGGGGGCAGGATGGTAAGATTTACAACCTTGAAGGATTCAATTGAGGTTGAGGAAAATTTTGGGGTCAAATTCAAAAATAGGAAAAATTCAATTATATATAAATTAAATTTTCATTTCTCCCTCCATTTTCTTCTATCTTCTTCACCAAAGCCCTCTACTAATTTCACTGATGACCGGCAACCTCTCAAAACCCCAAACTAAATTGATTACCTTTTTCCTCTCACTCCTAGCATCACACTGACACCATATGCACGGTGAATTGAGTGGCGGATTACTAAAAAATGCTACTTGAAAGTTAACCGTGGTAGAGGTGGTGGGCTACTTTTTTTCGGCAATGGAATCTAACGTTTGGGTAATAGGTGTTGAAGGTCTTAGCTCAAGGATGAAGATGGTGGGCTTTGATTAAGGTTTTAAGTGATGACGATCACAGAATTGGGCTGAAACATGATAGTGCAGTTCAGTGGCATTGTACTTTTAAGGCAGAAATTGAAGGTTTTCCTAGCAGCCATTGCTAAAATTGACCTAGGCATTTGGTTTAGTGAGATGAAACGTCGCTGCGATGGCGGTGCAGTAGTAGCTTTAGGATAGTTTCTACCTTTTATCGCTGTGATTGCTTTAGTGCTTTTGGTTCGTGAGTTTAAGATTTGATTGAGCATTTTGGGGTAATGATCGAGTTTGGGCTTTAAGGTTTTGTATCGTTAAAAATTCATATGAAATTTGTATTATGAAAGAAAAGTTAAGAAATATATATCAAGTGATGATCTTTGTACACATGCATGAACCTTGTTTGAATAAGTGGGCCTGGATCTGTATTGATATATATTAAATTTGGGATTTATTGTGATTATTTAAGTAAGAAAACCTAAGTTTTGGAGATTTAAAATCTAAATGGCAATAATTTGGTTAAATGAGATGGTTGGATTATTGTTCGAATTAGGATAATATCATGAGGTTAGAAATGTATTTGAGGACTAGATTATATTCCATTATTGGAATCGATATGAACCATATGGCTACTTTTATTTTTATGGCTTATTAGCTTATTTTGTACTAACAGCACCAATAGGACCCTGAACTTTACTGTATTAAGAGAGTAATTAGTGATTTCAGATTGATGATAAGTATAATAGTGAGCATTGAGGTTGAACGTGAACTTTGATGGTAAAAATGCTCTTTTGGTTAGGTAACGAAGAGGTAGGTCCTGCGCATAAGTAGACTATTGACTGTGGTTGCACTTTTGAGATTACTGAGGTGAGGGTTTGCTAATCTGGTATTGATTACTCTTATCTGTTATTTTGATAAACCCTTATAAAGGTTCTTATTTCTATACTGACTGTATTGTGCTATTGAAATCTATGAACTATTTGAGATCTCACTTGGTTATTTGTTAATTGATCTAGGCACCCTTGTGAGGGTTACTTCTTAATTATGATTTTGTTTCATGTTTGTTCTGGCGCTTAGAACTATCATCTGTTATATGTTATCTAACTATTCTGTTATCTATAATTGTTCTATACTGTTATTGTTTGCCTTGTTGGCACATTCATTTATCTGGTATTAGTGATATGATAGGGATACTCTTAGGTATCATCCGTCTATTAGTGATACACTAGGGATACACCTAGGTATCGACTGAATGTTAGTGATATGCTAGGGATGCTCCTAGGTATCGCCTGTCTAACAGTGATATGCTCGGGATACTCCTATCTATCAGTGATATGCTATGGATACTCCTAAGTATCTACTGTATGTCAGTGATATGCTAGGGATACTCTTAGGCATTTACTGTCTATCAATAATGTGTTAGGGATACTTCTGGGCATCTATCATCTATTGGTGATTTGCTTGGGATACTCCTCAGCATCTATTGTCTGTTGGTGATATGCTGGGGATACTCTTGGGCATCTATTGTTTGTCAGTGATGTGCTAGGGATACTCTTAGGCATCTACCATGTGTCAGTAATGTGCTGGGAATATTCCTTAGCATCTACTATGTGTCAAGCTATCACGTTTGGATATGACTAACTGATTGGAATAAACATTGTTCTGATATGTATGTCTAGTGGGTTTCATCAAACTATATATGACTTGGGATTGTTTGTTCTAACAGTATCTGATGGTCTGTAAACTGTTTGTGGAGTAATAAGGAATGAGAAATTCCTATATGCTTAAATTGTTATTTGTATCTAATATTGTTCTTGTTTTAACTATCAAATTATGATCTGTTGAGTTGATTTTTTCTCGACAGATCCCTACTACTTACTACTGATATTATCCCTCACTAAGTCCTTTAGACTTATCCCCCGCGTGTGCACGCGTATTATTCATGTTTTCTCAGATAGGATTAAGTGAATAACATAGATCTTCGGTTTGGATTGAAGAGAAAATACATTTTGTAATAGAATAGGTGCTTATGTGTATATATAGGATCTCTTGAATGCCAGGTTTGGACTAGAAACGTTGTGATATGTCAAGCTTAATATTGAGGGCTTGAGGTCTATATATATATATATTTTGTTAGGTGTTCAGAAGTTAAACTATGGAATGTATATTGTGTTTTGTAGTGATTAATAAGTTTGAATTTGTAGCTACTTCTAATGAGTTGAGTTTGAATTTTTTTTGGGAGGGAGGGGAAGGGAGCTATTGCTTGTTGATGGTCAAACTTAAGATTGAGTTAGATTGGTGCCTCAGCTTGGGGGCTAACCTAATAGGGGGTGTTAGAGCCAATTTACTAAAATTTTGCCATAGTTTTTCCATGTGAAAATAAAATAAAATAAAATAAAATTGCTAATGTATGCTTAATTCAATTAGCGGGAATTTTTGGAAGTGATTCATATTCCCTTAAGTTCATTTAAAATTTTGTAGAAATTCCCTCCTTATAAATAAAAGAAAGAAAGTAAGAGAAAATTAATAAATTACTTTTAGTACCATTTGGGATTGTTGATTTTGAGGCAGTAGAAGCTTATGGTACTTGTAGGACTAATTCTAAATATATTTTATCTTGCTAGTTATCTAAAACAGTAGTTGATATGCTTATTAAATGAATTGGATGACTTAGCAATTGATTCAGCTAGCTCTAAGATAGGTGATTAACTTCTAGAATCAATTTTAAAGGTGAGTGCCTATACTTATATTTATTATATAGTACTCTTTTTCAATACCTAGAAGGTTATATGTTATAACATAATCCACTGACAATTTTACCATTTTACACAGCACTATAATATTCCACTGCACACAGAAGTTTCTTTTATTTTATTTCATGATACAAGAAAAACATGATCTTTTATGATAGTGGTCTCATAATATTTTTAGATTAGTAGTTAAATTTTATGATCAATTGACAACGGTTGACTACATTTACTATTCTAATTCCTGTATGTTGGATCCAACTTTGTTTGGGTGTGTGAGAAACTTAATCGAGTGATAACGGGCTTGTTAGTTGAAGCCCAAGCCCCCGTGACCTAATCCACTTAGTGCATAATAGAAGCTATTTGTGGCTAAAGTGGGTCATAGGATTTTTTGAGGACCTAGGCTTATGCATTGTTTCGTAAGGCCATGCCTTGCTTGGAGTGATAAGGGATTGTTATGGTAGGAGTCATAAGGTTAACTGACTACAACAAATACTGGTTCAATCATTGCATTTAGTTGTTGGCCTATTAAAAATATTTACTATTATATTCTTGCTTTAGTATTGTATAATGCATGATTGCTTATCAATATTTTTCTCAAATATTTACCACTGAGCATCTTTTAATTATGATATATTCTTGAAATCATATTGCATATACTTGGCATTCATTGAGTCTTTACTCACACTCTACTTTTTTAACTTCCGTATACCAAATCTAGACTTTGGCTCTAGCAAGGATGTTGAACCTACTTTTGACGAGAATTGGAATTGAAGGTTTTCTTTATGTGATGAGGTTTTTGTAGTAGCTTTAGTTTTATTACTATGTTTTAATGATTTTCTAGTTAACGAAATAATATTATGCATTTTGAGTGTATATGTTGTAAGAGTTACTAGAAATATTATGGATACTGGAGTTTTTTTTTTTTTTAATAAGATTGTGATTTTAGTTAGGTGATACTATTTGTTTGGGATTGATTTTCACTCCATGAGACTACCCCATATGGTTTGGTTTTGGGGTATGATAGAATGATATCAGAACTTAGGTTTTAAACTTGGGCTATCTCGGGATACAATCCTTGGATTGTGGATTTTGGGCATAGAACTTTTAGGACCTAATTTGAGTATTTAGGTTCGACCACTAAAATGATTGATAGAATTTTGTTTAACATCGAGGTTATGGGGGATTGTTATTATGTATGGCAATTGATATGATTGAACATATTTGGTACTTGACGATAGGATTGATGATGTACTATGAGATTTAGATTGAAAACACTCCAGAATTTAGTAGTTTTTTCTCCCTTTAAGAATTGTGAACACATAACTATCTTCCTTTAAAAGAACTGATTAGAGTACTTTCATATTCTTTCTTTCTCATTGCGGATCTAGGATTATGTTGGTTTTGTATGGTAAGATGGTAAGTCAAAATCCACCGAAATTAGTACATCATTAAGATGCCTCACCTCTTACGATTAGGGTTAGAGGAAGTGAATAATACAATTCTAATTGCAAGCTACTATTGTATGCAAAAAAAAATTAATAGATAAGATGAAAATTTTTAGATCGATTTAAAAAAATCAAATTAATTAATTAATTGAATGTATTTATCGATGCGCAATGCTAGATTTCTTGAAATTAGGCACATATTTTCATTTTACATTTCACTACTTATAGATTTAGTGATAAAGATCGTATTTTCCTAAAATGAATCCCAAATATGGAGTTTGTTGTGGAAGACCCCTAGTTAATGCTTTAAGAAATCAATCTTAGAACAAACAATAAACCCCTAGATATATTCATATGAACTACCTAGGGGAAAGGAATATGCAAGCTCCATCCCTCCCCCCACTGGTGCCCCAAGTACCACTAATAGGAGACGATATGGTGGAGGTAATAGGATAATCTTATGCTAGCCCTTCAAAACTACCAACAACCTAGAGGACCACTACCTCCTAATTTATCACTTAACTGGTTTTTATGTTTCGGACCATAACATTTCAATGGGGAGCTTGATGATTGAAAGGTTGAACTTTGGATAGAGGGCATTAAAAAATATCTATAATATACTATACTGCAGTGATGAGTAAAAGGTCAATATTGTCATATTTTTTTTGAAGGTTTAGCACACTACGAGTAGAACTTGATAGAAGTCTTGCCCGATTGAAGATAACTGGCAAGGATGGAAGACCCAATGCCAAGGATAAAAAATAATCATGATTATAGTTTAACAACCCTAGTCGAAAACCAATTGGAACTTGAGAATCAGTCAATGCTAGAAAATGGGACACAATGTTTAATTGCTACAAATACATTAGACATGAGGAATCTCAACGTTAGATGAATTATCATATGACTTGGAAGTGAATGCTTTTATGGGTTTGAGCATGCCAACAAGTTGGTTTTGTAAGATTTGTGGCAAACGTAGAGGTGGTAGAGATTTCCTTACACATTTAATCTTAGTGTGTATAGAAGGCTATGATGTTAGCTTGGGAATGAATTGGTTACGTAAGTACCATGAACGACTTGTTTTTCATTCTAAAGTAGTTAGTTTATGTGAGCTTGTGAAATTGATAATAGAGTTGATCTTCAAAAATCAATAATAAAGCTGAAAGAGGAACAAAAGCCAATTGAGATGACATTGGTTTTAGCAACTCAAGCTAGAAAGGCGGTATTTAGAAGGAGTGAGATAGGATATTTAGTCTACTTGATTAATAAACCTAAGGATAAGGTTAAGATCAATCAAGTCCTAATAAGTCATAAATTTTTCTAAGATATTCCTTGAGGAATGACTATTGTGAAGTGAAATTTTCCATTGAAGTAATTCTAGGAACAAACCCCAATATCTAAGGAACTCTATAGGATAGCACAAATAGAGCTTAAGGTACAATTGCAAGAGCTAATGAAAAGTGGGTTTATTTGGCCAAGTTCATCTCTGCGGGAACCTTAGTGCTTCTTTGAAAAGACAAAGTGTGAGACTTTGAGGATATGTATGGACTATTGGGTTTGAATAATGTTATGACTAAGAATGAATACCCTTAGCCCAAATAGAGAAACCTTTTGATCAATTACAAGGATCTCGAGTTTATTCTAAAATGGATCTTAGACAAGGATACTATTAGCTAAAGATTAGAGAAGAAGATATACCTAAGACAGAATTGAAAATTCGATATGGTCATTTTGAGTTTATGTTAATACCATTTGGTGACTAATGCACTATTATATTTATGACTTCAATGCACCATGTGTTTAGGCATAGTTAGATCAACTCATAGTTGTTTTCATTAATCATGCTTTGGTCTATTCAAAGAATGAAAAAGCTTACGAGGAACACTTAAGGATAATACTGCTGACTCTTTGAGAACATATTCTAGCTTGATAGGGTAGCCTTTTTGAGTAATATTATTTCTAGAGATGGGATCTCAGTTGACCCATTTGAAATTGAAATGATACTAGGATGGACAGGCTGGAAATGGTTACCAAGGTGAGAAGTTTTTTTTAGGTTTGACAAGTTATTATAGAAAGTTTGTGTAAGATTGCAACTTTATTATTTGGACTAATTCAAAGGAAGACAATATTTAAATGGACTGATAAATATAAACTTATTTTTCAAGACCTTAAGAAAAAGTTTATATTGGCATCGATACTAGCCTTACCCGAGAGTACTAAGAACCTTGTGGTATATATTGATTTTTCTAAAGAAGGCTTGGGATGTGTTCTAATGCAAAATTGGAACTTAGGAGTAGAACTACGCTACTCATGAGTTAGAGCTATGTGAACGATAGAAGATATTAGGAATTTAGTATTAGGGTAATAGTGCTTCTGAAGGTGTCACCCAAGAAGGAGTTTGCAATGATTGGCAAAGGAAGAAAGTAGAGCCTTCTGTATGTTGGCCCATTGGAAATAGTAGAGAGGATTGAAGCACTAGCCTATCGAATTCTTCTACTGTTGGACCTTACAGGGATTCATAATGTCTTTCATGTGTCACAAGTAAAGAAGTATTACCTAGACCCCTCACATACCATTAAATACAAGGATCTACCGCTTCAAAAAGATTTGATGTATGAAAAGAGATTAGTTGAAATTTGAGATCAAAAAACACAAAAGCTGCAGACTAGAAAGATCCCGCTAGTAAAGATTTTCTGGAGGAATCATAACATGGAAGAGGCAACATGGGAAAGTGAGGAAGATATGTGAAAATATCATTTGGAACTCTTCACTAACTTAAGTTAGACTTTAAGGACCAAATTCCTTCAAGGGGGTGGGATGCAATGCTTTAGAATTTCTTTTCATATTTAATTAATTATTTTATTTTATTTTATTTTTACTTTATGTATTATTTAAATTAAAAAAATATAATATATATAGCATTAAATTATATCTTGATCAAATAGTTACTAGGATTAATTCTAGTATAATATTAATAAGTTGTAATTTTACTAGAATTAATATTATGTTGTTACTAGAATTTGAATAATTGAGACTTTAGGAATCAATAAAAAGATAGTAGATTTATAGTAGGATTATCATAATCATAGAAGGATTATAATTAGAGTTCAAGTTGAAGTAAACAACTTCTCCCATACATATAGTTCCTACAATTTAAAATCCTAGCCACACAATTAAATTAAAAAGAAAAATAGAAAAAAATAAGGGGGAAAAAATGGCAGAAGAAAAAGGAAAGAAGCGGGAGGTGGCAGTAGTTTTAGCAAAGAAGAGAAATGCAAGAATAGAGGGACGGACACTAACACACATAATTTTGGAGCAGAGGATGCCTATCAATTTTCTTTTGTTTGTATGAATTTATGGTATTTTTCCTGTTGATTTGGAGTCAAAGCTAAGAAGTTTAGGATGATGGATAAAGTTGTTGGCACAAAGTTTGAGACGCAAAGAAACAAATGAAAAATAAAAATTAAAAGTAAATACGTGCGGGACATCCATGTTAGATTCCTTGCACTTGGCTTCTCAAATTTGGCTGGCACTCATGGGCCGATTGCGTATAATGCATGCGAATCACAAATTTTATCAATTGAAAGGTCAAACAAATGCAAATGCTTTAGTGGATGTTTTCTTCTCATGATTAGGTAGACAAAAAATAAGTTGGGTGATAGAATTAGTTCATTGGTCCACGATTGTATTATTAGTTAATGTTTGATTATATAGAGATTTAAAGTATTTTTGTAGAATTTGAATTCTTATATGGTCTCTCCAAGTCTAGTCATTTTGCTAAAATTGTGCCATAGTTTTTCCATGTGAAAATTAAATTAAATACAATAAAATTGCTGGCATATGTTTACTTCAATTAGGGGGAATTATTGGAAGTAATTCGTATTTCTTTAAGCTCATTTAAAATTTTGTAGGAATCCCCTCCCTATAAAAAAACGAAATAGAGAAAGAGAAAATTAATAAATTACTTTTAGTATCACTTGGGATTGTTGATTTTGAGCCAATAGAAGCCAGTGTTTGAGAAGCCGGATTGGTGATTGAACCGATGGTCTTATTGGTTATTGGTTCAATCGGTTTAACCACTGGTTGGACTGATGCGACGTTATAATTATATTTAATATTATATAAATATATAAAAAGTGTAAAACATACAAAAAATATATATCTAAGGGTAAAATAAAAATTGCCTAGTATTTATTAAACTTCTTCTAACTCTACTCCACAATAATATCCATACATGAATTTAAAATATTAAATTATGAAGTAAATCTTTCAAAAAAATATCTCTATAGAATCTATTACATCTTACAAGAATAACAAATACCAACTCAAATAATATAAAAGTTTCAACCCATAAATTAAGAGCAATATTATAATAGGTAACAAAGTCATGGTACATAAATTTTCAATTATCTTGAAGCTTGGTTCTTGAATTTGGGTTTGGATTTTGATGTTTGGGGAGAATTTGAATGAGAAAATGAAAGAATAAAAAAAATAAAGAAATTTTAATTCTAAAGAAACAAATAGAAAAATTTAGCCTCTTTAATTTTTAATTTTTATTTAAAAAATTGTTAACTGGTCTAAAATAAAAATCGGTTCACTGGTTCAATCTATTTTTTGCCAATTTGCATTGGTTTGAACTAGTTTTTTGGTCAACTGATTTTAATTATCAGATCGGCCTAGAGCTTTTGTCGGTGCTCGGTTGAATCAGTCGAACTAGTCGGTCGCGTTTGGTTTTTTAATCACTAATAGAAGCTCATGGCACTTGTAAGATTAATTCTAAATATATTTGGTCTTGCTAGTCACTTAAAGTAAGAGTTGATATGCTTATTAAATGAATTAGGTGACTCATCAATTAATTCAATTAGCTTTAACTTAGGTGATTGACTTCTAAAATCCACTTAAAGGTGCGTGCCTAAACTTATATATATTAACTTTTTAAAACCTAGAAGGTTATACGCTATAACATAATTCAATGACAATTTTTCTATTTTACACGGCACTATAGTATTCCATAGTGCACGTAAGTTTCTTTTATTTTATTTCATGATACAAGAAAAATATGTTCTTTTATGATATTATTCTCATAATGCTTTTAAACTAGCAACTAAATTCGATAGTCAATTGATAACTAAATTTACTGTTCTAATTCCTATACATTGGATCTAATTTGGTTTGGGTGTGTGAGAGACTTTACTAGGTAGTAATGGGCTTGTTGGTTCAGCTCCAAGCTCCCATGGCCTAATCCTTCTAGTGCAAAATAGAAGCTATTTGTGGTTAAGGTCTAGGATTTTTTGAGGACGTTGGCTTGGGCACTATTTTGTAAGGTCTCACCTTACCTGGAGTGATAAGGAATCATTACTATAGGAGTCATAAAATTGACTGACTACAACAAGCATTGGTTCGATCATTGCATATAGTTATTGACCTCTTAAAAATATTTGTTATTATATTCTTGCTTTACTACTGAATAATGCATGACTGCATAACAACGTTTTTCTCAAATATTTATCATTGAGCATTTTCTGATCATCATATATTTTTGAACTCACATTGCACATACTTGGTATTAACTGAGTCATTTACTTAGACTCTATTTTTTTTAACTTTCTTCTAGACTCTATTTTTTTTAACTTTCTTCTGGCACACCTAGGCCCTTGCCCTAGGAGGATGTTGAACTTGCTTTTGATGAGAACCGGAATTGAAGCTTTTCTTTTTGTGATGAGGACTTTATAGTAGCTTTAGTTTTATTGCCGTGTTGGCCAATTAGTTTTCTCCTTTAATGATTTTCTAGTTGAGGGAAGAATATTGGGCATTTTGAGTTTCTATGTTGTAAGATTTACTTGAATTGTTATAAATATTGGAGTTTCTTCTTCTTCTTCTTTTAATATAAGATTATGATTTTGGATAGGTGATACTATTTTTTTGGGATCAATTTTCACTCCCTGAAACTAGGCCACATAATTTGATTTTGGAGCGTGACATGAGTGATGCTTATATCTTAACAACTAAATAATTGTCTTCTCAACAACTTAGAATTTTAAATATATGTAATTTTTTAAACAATCTAATAATTAATATATTTCACAAGTAGAAAATGACGTAGCAACCATGATCTTTTTTCACATATTATGATTTACTTAAAAAAGGTTTACAACTTGCCTAGTTGTTGTAAAAAGGGTAATATATCTGTTTTTGTCGAATACCAAATCGTTATTTTCATGGTGAAAGAGTTTAAAATTTGATAAATGAATAATTTTGCATTAATTAGTATTTAAGTTCTAAACTTATGAAAAGTTATTCATATTTAATTAATTTTAAGATAGTCTCTTTTAAATATACAATTTTTTTAAATAAAATCATACATCCAAAATATAACTAATATTTTTATTTGAATTTAAGTTATATTATAAACAGAGAAATTCCTTTCTAAAACTTCTACAATATCTGAATTTTATTTTTATCTTATCAAATTTTTTTAACATAAATTTTTTTATTTTTTAAACAGTTAACACAAATTAGAAAACTTATTTTCAAATACTTGAATCAAATTTATTCTAAGATACATAATATATGTAGTTGAAATTTTTAAAAGTTTAAGAAATAAGCACTTAAAATAGTCAGTGGAGTCATCTTTATAGTTTTGATTATATTTATTTTTATATTGTTCAATATTTATATTATATACATTTATTTACACATTTGTTTAATAAAAGTTTACATAAGAGAATTTTATATAATATATTTGATAGAAATAGTGCTTGATCAATAAAATATTATTTAAACTAAGAATCATACTAAAAATTTGTACATTTTGTGATTAATGAGACATGATGTGTGTCATAATTAAGTTAAATATTTATCAAAAAAAATTTTAAATATTAAAAAAATAATTATTGTTTTCAAATAAGTTATATGGTATACAAGCAAAATAAGTTATTTCATAATCTTTAAAAATGATAACATTATTAAAAAAGTAAATAAAATTTATTAGGTTGACAAATAATTAACATTTTGAATTCTCAAGTATTATAAAATTTGTTACCATCTGTATTATTAAGTAGATTATACTAGAAGATCTTTTATATTTTAAAAAAAAATTGTTTGCTGATATATCATATTAAATATATTTGATCTAATAATCTAAAAATTATGTTAAATAAAAATATTTAGATTCATCATTTATTATCTTTTTTTTTATTAATTGTTTAAAATTTAAAAATTTTAAAAATCTATATATGATCTATAAATTTAAATTTTGCAACTCTAATTAAATACTATAACGATTTAGTTTATAAAATTTAACAATTTCAAATGAAACCTCTATATTATGTTGTTAAATAAAAAGTTTTCTTTTTTGAAACATTAAAAGATACTTTATGTTATTTAATATATGAAGTAAACTAAATATTATTAAAAAAAATGCTTAGATAATTAAATGGGCACATAGTGAGGGATACTGATATATGAAGAGACTTCTCAATGGTGTGATAGGAGATTAATTTATAAATTATTTTAAAATTCTTGACAAATAAATGCTTTGCGATTTGCGTAAATTTGATGTTATTCAGGTTCTTCATTATTCATCCATCAAGATATCAAAATCTCAACTATTTCTTGAATAAAAAATTAGATTTTTCAAGCTCCTAAATAAAATAAGGAGTCAAGAATAAAGGAGATGTATTTTTAATTGAAAACCTACAAAAAATTAGAGTTTTATTCTGAGTTTTATTTAATAAACTTATTTTGACATATTTATTATTTAATTTCAGTATTTATTTTATTTGCATAAAATTTTCTTGAACACTATGATTCAAACAATAAATAAAAAGTTTGTAATTTTCTTAAATAAGGAAATGCAATGGGTGGCAAATATATTCAAATAACATACCAAAAAATTAGTGAGAAAATGAAACTTAGATAAAGGCAACAATAGTTTTATATAAAATAATAGATTAGAAATAATCATATATATTTAGTTATATTTTTTTATTTCTTTTAATATTCATAAGTCAAAATCATAACTTTATTTTCTAGCTTTATGATCAACTTTTTGCAAAATAAAGTTAGTCGTGCCATAAATCGAGATTTTAACTTTTTCTTTTATTTTTGCCTTTTAATTAGATAATTTAAATAAAAACTGTTTGCATGAAAAATAAATAGTAATATATGATCATATATTTTCTATATATGTAAATTAATTGTTATTTTGTATGTGTTTATTTTTAAAATAATTTAACATAATCTTATCTTTTGTTTGAATTGTTTTTTCTTTTTTTTTTGTGCATTATGTTCTTGTGTTCCATTCATTATTTTTTAATTTTTTCGGGCATTATATCTTTATTATTTTATTTGAGTTGCCTTATTGAGCTGTCTTTTATTATGAAAAATATAATTATTTTTGTATTTTTACATTGTGCCTCTATGACTGTAATGAAATTGCAATGAGCATGGATTTTTATTGTTTTTAAAAATCATACACTATGATCATGAAAAGTTTTTCAATGTTGTACCATGTATTTTATTAAAAATATTTTGTGAATTAAATTTATTTTTGCATAAAATTAGAATAAAATATAAATTAATTTTCAAATTATAATTAATTTAATTTGTACATAACATGTGGCATATGTTAGTTTTATTTATATAACATTGAGGTATCTATTACATCATTGAATATCTTATTTATATATGTCGTCAACGAATATTGAATGATAACGTCCTCTTAATTTGAATAGGTAAATATGGATAAATTGTGAATTATGGTTTTTTTCTCTTGAATGAGGGTTTTTTTTTTCTCTCTCCCAAGAGGGCACTATTTCGATTTCTTCAAACTTCCCATGATTTTTTAGTAGGGCTTTTTTATGGTCATATATTAATGATTTTAGTTATTGTCATGTACACTTTTTCTAATCATTGATATTTAAATGATTTAATCTCCTCCTTAAAATCAACATAAATTGAAAATTCATGATTTTTTTAAAGAACCACCTCCACCGTAATTAAATAAGTAGAAATACTTAATAATTTAAGAATTAATTATCTACACTCTCTAAGATTTAGTTTGTTTATAAAAAATATTCATATTTATAAAAAAATTACAAATACCTTCTAATGTCAATGATCCATCAATAAGGTGGATGAAGTTTGTAAAATAACAATTTTATTCCTACCTCTTAAAACTAAAAAAAATAAAAAATTTAACAAAAATAAAATGACAAAATTGATCTCCATTAGTGAATTTATAAATATGCCCTGAATTTCTATTTATAAAAAAAATATAAAATTTTTAAATATTTATATATGTATGCACATACATATTTAAAATCTTTAATTAATTCTATCTACGAAAGAGGCAAATAAATTCAAAATTTAGAAAAAAAAAAACAAGAAAATGAAAAAGAAGAGATCTTCCCGCTGCCCTCCTTCACTCTCTTCCCACTGCGTCCCCCGATCCCGCTAGATCCAGCCGCCGCTGCACGGCTTTGGGTTGGGGTTAGGGTGAGGTGAGGGGTTTGTTATATATATATATATATGTATATATATGTAGTTATAATATGTATATGTAATATACATATATATTTATATTTCTATATTTAAAGGTAGGAATAAAATGATTGTTTCACCAATTTTATCAATTTTAATAATGTACTATTGATATGGAGGGATATTTGTAATTTTTTTTTTATGATTGTGAATCTTTTTATAAAAAAACACATCTTAGGTGTAGATAATTAATCCTTAAATTATTAAAGGATATAGTCTAATTATTTCTATTAATTTAATTATGGTGGAAGGGGTTCATGAAAGAATTATGATTTTTCAATTTATGTTGGTTTTAAGATGAAGATTAAATCATCTAAATATCAAGAATTAAAACATAAGTATATGACAATAAGCTAAAATATTGGGTACATGACCATAGAAAAGCCATTCTTACTATTCATTCTTCCAACGTTGTAACCCACTATGTCTCCATCTTCAGATATTTGCTATGGAGAATTGACTAAGCGGGGCGATTACATGCTGTTACTACTATCTGATCCTACAAGCATGGCTGGCCCTTCACATTGCTTTCCTCTTCATATGTTCCACTATGTTGTAAGTTTTACTATTTCCCATTTTCAGTAGTTTCTTCTACTTTTAAACAAGGTTAATTTTTAACATTTCGGTTCTGTCAGTTTTTATCTTTTGTTTTTCAGGTTTTTATATTTGCTTCCATAGATATCGGTTGTTGTGACTCTCTATTTTCCTTGTGGTGATCGTGTTATGCCTTCAATTGTCTGTCTTTGTGTATCTTATTTCCTTGCATTTGTTCCATGGATCAAGCAATTGAACAACTTGGGAGGAAACTTGTCTTGACAGAGGGTGAGAGATCTGGAATAACAGTACCAGCGTCTGTGTGGAAAGGAAGCGACCCTGTTGAACAGTTTTTGGTTGTTGGCCGAATTATTTCCTCGAAACTTTTATTCGGCCTCGGTTATAAAATCTAATTTGGGTTGCCTTCTTCAACCAGTCAAGGGCATGGACTTCCAAATGATAGATGACTGCCGTTTCTCTATAGCTTTCAGTCGTACACTTGACAAGACTCATGCACTATCTGGCTGTCCATGGATCATGGATAAACATGCAGTATCCTTCATGATCTAGGCTCTGATGTTATTCCAACAACAATGGATTTGAATTATGTGAAAATTGTGGTTCCAGTCTACCATCTTCACTCATCCCAACGAACTCTTGATGTGGCTATGTTTGTTGGGGATTATCTTGGTAAATTTCTTGATGTCGTTTCTCCGCAGCATGCTGGTGAAACTCACTTCCTACGCTTCAAGATATGCTTGAAAGTCATTGAATGTTTCAAATGGGGTCTGTTTCTTCGTTCAGAATCAGGAAATAGCAAATGGATCTCCTTCATGTATAAACGCCTTCCGTCTTTTTGTTATTTATGTGGTATTCTCGAACATCTAGAAAAATGGTGCCCCCACCGCTACGAACCCAACGTTGCGTATCCAGGAGATCAATTCGAGTATGGCCTGTGGCTAGTAGCAGAACTACAGACATCTGGGCATTTTCCATCCTCTTCCACTACTTTCATGCTTTACTCCCGACTTCCAATTGATTTTACAGTTTCTGCAAATCATCTCTCAATTCAAAAAGGGGCATAATATCTTTGATTACAGAAACACTGGTTCTACTCATGTCCCTCTTTCTGCTCCGGAAACCGCTGTTCATACACATGCTCACATTGATGTTTCTTCCCAGTTAAACACATGTGTACAGAAGCCACCCTTCAGAATATTTCGTTGCGTTACTCACTACCAATCCGTCCGAGAATGATTTTAATAATACATTGTCTGTTTCAAACATTGAGAATCGCCGTATTATACGTGTTTCAGGGAAGAGTCGACAACACCACCCAATGGCGAATTTGATGGATGTAATGGCCGAGCCAGCCAAAAATTACAACTTGATTATACTGATAATTCACTCAACTTCCCGGTGAAGGCTGCTAGCCAGCCCCGCCAATCGCCATGACTTCCCTATTCTGGAACTGTCAAGGGTTAGGGGGTTCCTTGACAGTTCAAACCTTGGGGGACCATTTCCGCACTTGCTACCCCGATTTAATCTTTTTATCTGAAACGAAAAGTGTTGCGAAGAGGATAGGCTATCTGAAAACTAAATTTTCCTTTCATGGTGCGGGCGTTGATTGCATTGGTTGTTCAGGTGGAGTGGCATCATTGTAGCGAAAAGAGATTCAGGTTGTCTTGCGATCTTATTCGGCCCACCATGTTGATGCGGAAGTTACTCTTCCTACTATTGATCTCCCATGGCAAATTATAGGCTTCTACGATTATCCTGATGCAACTGATAGAGCCAATTCTTGTCACTTCTTCAAATTCTTGCTCAACAATCATCCCTTTCTTGGATTGCTGGCGGTGACTTTAATGAAATTGTTGCTTCGTCGGAAAAATTAGGTGGCCTTCCGAGGCAGCAAGGACAGATTGCTGCGTTTCGACAAATACTTAGCCAATGTCAGTTATCTGATTTCGGTTTCACAGGATATCCTTTTAGTTGGTCTATCAATCGACTAGCACCTCTACTGTTGGGGGCACGATTGGACCGAGTATGTGTTTCTTTGAATTGGTTTGCATGGTGTCGAATCCAACAAAAGTAAATTTTTATTTTTAAAATATAATTTATAATTAGTGGTGAGTAGGGTTGTATTTTTCAGAGATTGGTAAATTTTATTTCTTTCAAAATTATTAATAAAATAGGAAAGAAGAGGGATTTTTATGAAATGAAGAACTTAGAATTTTAAAAGTAAAATAAATAACAAATAAAATAAAAAATCAATAAGGATGAAATCTAGCTTAAGGTAAAATCTCAGTTTGGTTCACAAATTTGATCATTGATGCAACGACAAATTTTTCATTCTTGAATAGATTTGTCGTAGTTACTTGGGATGCCCTAATAACTAATCTCTCATTGCTATCTTGATAACTAAAAGAAGCTCCTTAGTTAATTTTCATGCCAATAAACAACCATAAAGAAATGTTCCTAGGATTATTTAGATTGGATTATTTATCTCCATAATATACATTATGCATATCCCTACACATAACTATGTTATTCGTCACATGCATTTGAACAATTAAACAATTACGAATTTAATGTTTTAATTGACAGAACAAATATTCTAAATCATAAGGCCTTAAATTCAATAAACTTGAATATTCATAATGAAAACAGAAGATAAGTAAATAATCAAGAAATAAGAAATACGAATCAAATTAATTAGATCTCACAAATATTGAACAACCTAAACTTTGATAATACCTTAGGCTAGAATGAGAGTTTAGCAACTCATGCTTGAGAGAAAAATACAGGAAATTAAAATATGCTGAATGAAAGATTGAAGGATCCAATATCCTTAGTTCCATATATATTAGTTCCATATATATAGCCTACTACTCCTAATGCAATTGGAAAACTAATTAAGAGTCCTGTTAGAATAGGAAAATCTAAATTCTCCTAGTTAAAGAAACAGAAATTGAAATATTCCAAAAATATACAATTGTTAAAAGAGGTTGAATGCTTCCTAATCAAATTTGCACAGAGTCTTGGGAAGCAAAACACATCCATGCTCGAATTATTTCTTTCCTCCATTCCTAGTCACTTGGAGAATGCCATTTTTCTCCAAGCATATCAAGTACTCGATTTTCAATTGCATTTAATTCAAATCTTCAATTTGCTTCACAAAATATAAAATGAAAGTTTAAATCCAACAATTAAGCATTTTTACTATTAATTGTATGGGTAAATTATATGAATTAAATGACAAATATGTGACTTAACAAATTCCGCCACACTTAGGCAATACTTGTCCTTAAGCATATAATAGCCTCAATTTATCAACTTTTCTCACAATCTCTTTTACCTATTTCTCATCTTGTCCCCAATATAGTTCAAATTATCAAATTTTGGAGGGTTGAATCAAGACACATGTAGGAACATGCACTTCATAGAATGAACCCTTACAAGTCACATAAATAACATGTCACTCCAGTAGTCTCTTCGAACTCGAAATTTAAAAGGGACTTAACACTTTTTCATTCAGTTCATTTCTAGTTAAGACATAGAAAGATAACTAACAAGAAATGCAACAATATCACATATTTAGTGAGAAATAAGTCAAATGTAAGAAAACATAAAGGATGAAAGGAAAAACCTTATTCGATGTCTTTTTTTGCACTAGGTTTAGTGTGTGGACTAGCCTTTTTATGCGAATATAAACATAGCTGATGAATGCCCCTGGTTACTTAGCTGGTGACAATTTGTCTAGAATGTCATTCGATCTTTTTACGTGGATACAAATATTGGTGATAAATACAACCGGTTACTTAGCTAGTCACAAACCTAGATAGTTATTATCCCTACTCATAATCACTTTATTTTTGTGATTAGTAGAGTAATTAAGTTAGTGCTTTCTTTTTTTTCTTTGTCAAAAGGGGTTAAATGGTCAAAGCAAGTCATATTCATTATCTTAGTACATTCAAATTGATAATTCAACCTAAATATGCTCATCAAAGCAAGTTCTAGAAAAGTTAACTTGCTATGCATGGAAATTATTAAGGGTGATATGTATTGATTCCTTCATACAACTTTCATCAAAATCAACCAATAGGGTAATAAACTAAAGTGCAATAAATAAGGACTCAACTATTCATGTCATTCTTACAATATGCCCTAATTCAACCCATTTATTTATGTGTTGCCTCAAGAATAGGCCTCGAAAAAAAGCAAATGGTCGATGAGAAAAATTGACAAATTAAGAACCAAAGCACACTTTAGAAGCAAATAAAAAGAATGAAAAACCATTTCATGCAATTATGAAGCAAAATTAAATCACAAACCTAAATTTTCCTCGCCCATATTTAAGCTAAATATTGGCCCCAATATTTCAAAATAAGAATGTAAATGGGCAAGAAAGTGGAAGAAGGACTCCTCTGAGGAGACGAGGCCTGCATGCCTTTAAGGACTGAGTGGAATTGGGGGTGTGAAACCAATATGAGTGAAATAGGCCATGAGATTGGTCTTAATGTGCTAAAGTTGGCAGTGAAGTACATGAAGATTGTCATCACATGTCTATGGTTCATTTACTGTACAGAGAGGGGGTGAGGTTATCTCATCATTATCGTCATCAATGATCATGTGCTTTTATGTCATATTGGGTCCTAGAGGACAAAAAGAAAACACACTACTTCATTTTTCAATTAGGCCCATCTCTTCTAAAAAGTTCAGATCTAAAGGTATCATATCACAAGCAATATGTAAGTTGTTATCATCATGAGTGATCAAGTGCTTGTGTATGGCTAGGTATGTGATAAATGACCCAAAGATTAATGCACGTTTGTTAGCCAAGACATTTGCAAATTGAGTAGCCAACCAACACTCAAGATTAACTTTGACATTGTTAAGCATGTACCACAAAAAATAAAATTTATCTTTTGACAGTACACTAGTAGAATCCTTTCTACTAGAAAAAGAAAATGCAAGAAAATGATGAACATATTTCAAAGCCAAATTGACAAGAAAGATGTCTTTGGGTTTGCTAGGATCACAGGGGACGACAGTATTCTGAGTTAAAGATCTGTAAAGAGTGAAAGGCTCAAACTCAGCATTAAAATCACATTTACTATTTAAATATTTATTAGAGTATGCATAATCAAGTGTGATAAAACCAAATGCCAAGTTCAATTAAGTAATAGACAAGCTAAATCTTTAACCCAGTAAATGAAATGCACGCACAACAAGAGTATGCAAGGAGAGATTAGCTGGTTTGCAAAATTCAAAAGTAGTATAAATTCATGCACAAGTTCAACATATGCTAGATAACAAATGAAAAAATAACGGTGCCATCTAATACTATTAATTAATTGATTAACATCAACATAAATATTTTAATCCTCAACTATAGGGTAGTGAATGTATAAACCTCAATGTATCTATCCCATTCATGAGATATGGTGAAATGTAAAGATGCGTGCAAGTCAAATGCTGCAGTTTGAAGGACATTTTTTCCTTTTCCAAGTCTTGCACGACATCAAAATTTGATGAAGGTGGTTGGTTGTTAATGATGGAAATTGTTGGTGGTTGAGATGATTCTAGAAAAGGGTTAGTCATACTTGAACGTACTACTCGAGCATTCTTGGCTCGTTGAGGACGTGGGCCAATTATTTTTCTCTCATTTTTGGGCAGCTAGTGGTGGTGCTTAGAGATGATGACTTTGGTGGTTGTTGGCAATGGTGGCAGTGGGTTGGGGATGGGGTTTAGAGTTGTTAAGAGATAGTGGCAAGTGGTTGCTGATGTGCCTAGAGATTTTGACTTGCAACAGTAAGAATGATGATTGGTGGCAAGTGGTTGGAGTGGTGTTAATGGTGGTGATGTTTGGAAGTGGTGGTTGGCAGCGGTGAGAGATGGTAGCTAGTGAAGGTGGTGGTGGTGGTGGCGGCGGAAAGAAGTGGTAGAAGAGGGTGACTGATGGTGATTGTTAATGATGGCGATAGGTGGTGTCTGGGTATAGTGGTTGGCGACAAAAAGATGGTGGCAGGTGATGTTGCAGTGGTATTGATGGTGATGATGCTTGGTGGTAGCGATTGATGGCGGAGAGGATGGTTCTTAGAAGTGGTGGTGGATGGTGTTGTAGCAGGGAGAGATGAAGTGTTGGAGATGAAAGTGAGGGATTTAGGATGAGAGTTAAAATTGAAATCTAATTTTGATTGTTTTTTTCTTAATAGTAGCAGTAGTAGCAGTAATAATAATAATGATGAGGTTGAAAGTCATTTATAATAAAAATGGTGGTGTTTGGGCAAATTCAACCAAAGAGGTCAAATGATCTAAGTGCTATTCTTTTCAAGATCTAAGATCTGCAATAGCAACATATGTTAAACTAGTCGAGGTGCCCCCGCGAAGGCAATCTGACGCTCAAGTTAGTTTTGATTGAGAGATGATAATTGAATAGAATATTGAGAGTTTATAGTGTATTTGGTATTATCTAGAGTGTGGCAGGTTATGAGGTATTTATAGCCTTCTCCTGGTGTGATTTGTCAAAGGAACCTCTATTAGATGTAGTGGGCTTTAATCCTTGCTAGGGGGTTAATGGTCATTCCAAATCTCAAACCTATTCTAGGTGGCACCATCTCCTATTTTTTAGGGTGAATAGTACTTTGGGTAGATACCTTCCTATCAAAGGCGGTGGCAGGGTTGGTGACAGAGTTGGTGGCAGTGACTGTACTGGTTGTCACGCACCATTAATGTGGAGGCATATTGCTTGTTAGAATAATAAATACATCGAGAATATGAGTTAGCATCAGAATGAGCCACCTGGTTGATGAACAAACGGGTTTGGTTGATCAGAGAGATGGTTAAATAGGCTACATGGGTTGAAGTCTCCCATCGAACACGGTCGGTAATAGTATACTCGACCAGATAGTTGTTGTCGAGTGATCTAACCCATTTGGGCCTAGAACTGATTTTGTTAAGTGGGCCAGTTGAGTTATTTCATATCAAATAATAATATAATATAAAAATATATGAACATAAATATATAATAATAATAAAAATAAATAAATAAATAAATGTAAAATAATAAATATAATCTAGATAGTAGAAGAGGTGGTGAAATAGGGTATGGGCACGGGTAGATATCAGAGTACTTCTATCAAATGATTCTAATGGTGCTAGAACAGGTCTTTGAAAAAGGCAGGGACACAAGTAAATTAAAGAGTTTTTTTTGTCAAATAATTCAAACGTCTTAGAAGAGGTCCTTGAACAAGGTGTGGGCATAGGTAGATTGAAGAGATTTTTTGTCAACTAATTCAAACGTGCCAGAAGAGGTTTTTAAACAAGGCGTGGGCATGGGTTAATTAGGGTGCTTTTCAATTTGAAGTAATTGTGCCCATAAGCTAATATAAGACATTTCATGTATTAGGAAAAATATAAAGTTAATTAGCGAAGCCAAAAAGATATAGCTCCCCCCTTTTTTGAGTATAAACAACAAATTGTAAGTTTGGGTTGCCTCCCAAAAAGTGCATTCTTTTAATGTCTTTAGCTAGATATTGCTATTCCTCATGTCACAAAATTCTCTTCATTATTCAAATAAAAGGCTTTGTGAGTAAAAGTATCCATAATAAAAACACAAGACTCATCACTAGGATATTTCGTGGCATCATAGGTATTGAATTTAATCATATCACCATCAAACTCCATAGTGAGTGTACCATCATGCACATCAATTCTCATTCTAGAGGTTATAAGAAAAGGTCTTTCCAACAGTATTTGAGATGAATTAGGGGAGTTATCTTCAGTCATGTTAAGTGCATAAAACTTAATGTGAAAAATCAATTTGTTAACTTGTACTAACACATGCTCTAAGACTTCCTTAGGATATACAACAAACCTATCAGCAAGTTGAATAATTGCTCTTATTTTTTTCAAAGAAGCAACATTCAAGGAAAAGTAGATGGAAAGAGGTATGATGTCGCACATGGCCTTTTCAATTCCAACATTGCCAATTTTGTAAAGGATATAAATGTACCTACGTCTCTGCATTTGGGGAGCAATTTCCTTTGTATCACTATTGAGACATTTTCCCCCACACTTATTCTTTCATTGCCCTTTAAGTTTGTTTTATTTGTGCACAATTCCTTGAGAAATTGAGTATACTGAGGTATTTGCTTGATTGCATCAAGTAATAGGATATTTACCTCGACCTTGCGAAACATTTCAAGAATTTCCTTTTCCTTTTCATTCCTTTTGGATTTAGCGAACCTTTTAGGATAAGGAGGGTGTACAATTAATGAGCTTGTCACCTTATCATTGGATTTATGCGAATGTTCAACTAAATCCTAGGGCAAAACAATCTCTCTCTATGTTTTCCACAATAGTGTTTTCCTGTATCTTTTTGTTGGGTTCTTTTAGCTTCTTACCATTCCTTAAAAGTAATTACATTAACGTTCAGCTTAGGATTGCCAACTATTTGAGAGGGCAGCTTTTCTTTGGATTCCATGTTACTCATTGTGGTGGCTAGTTGACTTATTTGGTTCTCTAAGTTTTGAATGCTTGCTCGCATTTTCTGTTAAAGTTGCTAAGTGATAGTCACAAGTGATTTAACAATCTCTTGAAGAGACATGTCTGTATTTGTAAAGGATGGTTGTTGTAGAGTGTTGGTTTTTTTTTGAAAGTGTTGGTAGTTTTGCGATCTCTATTTGTAATGGAAATTCGGATGATACCTCTTTGTCTTGGCTTGTAGGTGCTTGAGTAGGGATCATACTTTCCTTGTGGTTGGTTAGGGAATTGTTTGACTACATTGGTTTGTTTGCAGGAATCTTCTTTGAGCATAGGACACATATTTATATAACCAACATTAGTACAAATCCTACAAGCTTTGATTTGTTTTGTATTTCTTACAACCAATTGCTAAATAAGAAAAGTTAAAGTGAAAATCTGATGCTCAAGAGATGAATTACTTACCTCATTGACCTTTCTAGGATGGTTTCAAGAGTATCTAAATTGTTAGGAGTTGGTAGCCATTATAGAAATTAATTCTCTAGCTTTGCTTGGAGTTTTGTTCACTATGGCTCTTTGCGTTGCTGCATCTATCATCTTTATTTCCATTGGTAAAAGTCCTTTATAAAAGAACTGAATGAGATGTTGCTTAGTAATAACATGTTATGGGCAGCATGTGTAAAGTTGTTTAAACCTTTTCCAATATTTGTGAAGGCTCTCCACATTTTTTTATCTTATCCTGCTGGTCTCTTTTCTAATACTAGCAGCACGTGAAGCAAGAAAAAACTTCTCAAGAAATAATCTTGCCATTTCTGTCCATATAGTAACAGAGCCAGGGGATAGATGAAAGAATCAATCCTTAGCTTTATCTACTAAGGAAAATGGAGAAGCTAGCAACTTGACTTGCTCTTTAGATACTTCTTAGGGTTTCATAGTCGAGCACATAACATGAAGTGCCTTTAGATGCTCATGGGGATCTTCATTCTCCAAATCGTGGAAAATAGGTAGTAGATGGATTAATCCAAATTTTAACTCAAATGGTGTTTCCAACTTTAGATATTCGATGCAAAGTAATTGTTGAGTCGAATTTAGTTTAGCTACCTCCTTTAAAGTTCTTTTATGAGCTATTGTTTCCTCTTGTTTTGAATTGTTGGAGCTAGCTAAGCTGGATGTGTTTAGATTGACATCTGTAGGTGACGGTTTGTCTTCTTTTTGCACTCTAGCCTTTTTTCACAACCTACAAGCAATCTTCTCAATCTCAGAATTGTATTGAAGTTCCCTTGTACGAGAAGATCGAGGTGTTAAAAGAAACAACATTTTTTGACACCAACCTCGGCAACGGTGCCAAATTTGTCAGGTGTCGAATCTAACAAAAATAATTTTCTACTCTTAAAATATGATTCGTAATTACTGGTGAGTAGGGTTTTATTCCACAAGGATTGTTAAATTTTATTTCTTTTAAACTTATTAATAAAATAGAAAAGAAGGGGGATTTTTATGAAACAAAAAACTTAGAATTTTAAAAGTAAAATAAATTAAAAATAAAATAAGAAATCAATAAAGGATGAAATCTAGCCTAAGGTAAAATCTTAGTTTGGTTCATAGATTTGATCAGTGATGCAAAGATAAATTCCTCTTTTGTGAATAGACTAGCTATAGTTACTAGCTTTAATATCCAATTTCTCTGCACTATCTTGATAACTAACATTAATTATTTTTCTTGCCAATAAACAACCCTAAAGAAATGTTTCTAAGATTTAGTTTATCAACATCATTATAAACTAGAGAGATTCAACCCTAGCTAACAAACACACATAAGTGGGGTTTATTTAGACTAGATTATTTATCTTTATAATATAAATTATGCATCTTCTTACACATAACTATGTTATTCACCACATGCATTGAAACAATTAAATAATTACGAATTTAATATTCTAATTGACAGAACAAATATTCTAAGCGATCAAACTTGGGCCCTAAATTTGATAAACTTAAATATTCATAATGAAAACAGAAGATAAATAAATATTTAAGAAATAAGAAATACAAATCAAATTAATTAGATTTCACAAATATTGAAGAACCCAAACTTTGATAATCCCTAATGCTAGAATAAGAGTTTAGCAGCTCAAGCTTGAGAGAAAGACACAGGAAATTAAAATATGATGAATGAAAGATTGAAGGATCTAAGATCCTTAGTTTCATATATATATATATATATATAGCTACTAGAATAGAGAAACCCAAATTCTCCTAATTAAAAAAAATAAAAATTGAAATATTCCAAAAATATATAATTGCCAAAAGTGGTTGAATGCTTCCTAATCAAATTTGTAGAGTCTTGGGAAGCAAGAAACATCTACACTCAAATTATTCCTTCTTCCATTCCTTGTCTCTTCGAGAATGCAATTTTTGCCCCAAGCATGTCAAATATTTGATTTTCAATTGCATTTAACTCAAATTTTCAATTTGCTTCACAAAATATAAAATAAAAGTTAACATTCGACAATTAAGCATTTTTACTATTAATGTAAGGGAAAATTATACGAATTAAATGACAAATATGCAATTTTCACATGGGTTGACAAGTTTCCACACAATTAGGTTTTCTATTTGCTGTTCACTGGCTCTGATCATTCTTTGATCTTGTTGAACATTCATTAGCAACTACCAATGGCATCTTAGGTTCACTATAGGCAATTTCATTTTGAGGATATATGGATTCTTCAATTTGATTAGGGGGTAGTACAGAAATGTTGGGACTTTTAGAACATGGTTTCTGGCCTTATTGCTCTTTTGTTCAAGTTTAATCATGGTTAGTCTTATTTTAAAACATGAAAGATGTCATAAAGTGATCGAAGGAGGCAGATTAAACATCTCCAAGACACGTTACATCAACTGTACTCCAATCCCATGATTATCAGGTCTAATGTTGAAATACATCCTACTAAGTGAATGCTTGAAAAACTTCTTAGTTGTAAGGAATTATACTAGCTTTAGAGGAGTTGGATACAATGGTTACGTGAAGGAGATAAGAACACTGCTTATTTTCATGGGATGCCTTCTGGTCAAAGTAGAACAACACCATCAAAAGACTTTTGGATGATGTGGGGACTTAGTGTAGTACCCGAACAAATATTGAAAGGGCTACGGTTTCATATTTTGACAAAAATTTTCAATCTTCTTCATCCACACTAGAGGATTTGGAGACAGTTTTAGGGAGGACAGTAGATACATGAGTGATAGAGGAAATGAATCATACACTTGATCCACCATATAAAAGGGATGAGGTTATCCATGCTCTCAAAAATATGGGCTCTCTTAAGTCTTTTTAACCCAATGATATGCCACCACTTTTTTACCAAACCTATTGGGATATTGTAGGTGATATGTTATTGCCTTTGTTCTTAATTTTCAGAATAACAAAATTCTTCCAGCTAAAGCTAATTTTACTTATATAGTTCTTGTACCTAAGTGTTGCCACCCAACTTCTTTGAACTGCCTTCACCCTATTAGCCTCTATAATTTTGTGTATAAGATATGTACAAAGAAATAGCTAATCGTCTTATACCTTTTCTTAATCCATTGTTTCTTGTACTCAATCTGATTTTGTTCTTAATTGGCTTATTTTAGATAATGTGTTTATTACCTTTGAACATAATCATTTTATCAAAATAAGAAAATTAGGGCAAAAGGTTACATGGTAATTCAATTAGATATGAGTAAAGCCTATGATCGCTTTGAGTGGTCCTCTCTTTGTGGTATGTTGCTCAAACTTGGCTTTTCTATTAATTTTATTGAACTGATTAAGTTATGTGTTTCTTCTAGGGATGAGAATTGAGCTTGGTATTAGGGTACTCGACCTCACCTTATCGAGTATTTTCCGCTTGGGTCGGGTATGTTTAGTCCCCAAACTTGATCGAGTAATTATGAGGGTACTCAAAAACTTTTGGGTGGAATGTCGGGCAATGCATTTGGGTATTTAATACCTGATTAGGTACCCATATTTTTATTAAAAAGAAATATATATAATTATATATTTATACTAACAAAAAATAATACACCATAAACCTAATTTTTTTGGGCCTTTGAAATTTGGGGCCCAATTTAAAAAGCTTTTATTAGTTATTAGCCCATTATTTTTGAAAAATAAATCAAAGCCCAAGCATTTAGTAGCCCAACACTGAATCCAAAAATAAATAATTATTATTTTCTTTGAAAAATTTGTTGATTTTATTTTGGAATTTGTACAAATATTTGGTTTTAATACTTTGGTGAGTTGTGACTTATGCTGAAATATTATTGTGATATTGTGAAGTATGGAGTTGAATTGTAAATTTGTGATGGAAAGAGGATGATGATAATATTGACAAAATATTATTGTTAATATATGATGTATATCATATATCAGAAATTAATGTCTATACTTAAGTTCTAAAATTACATATTAGGTGGATATAGAATTTGTAAACAATGAAATGTAGTGCTATTTATTGGTTCACACAAAAGTAAATAATAAATTAACAAAATTTTTATTTTTATTTATCCAAGAAATATAAAAAATTTAGTGTAGGATTTTTGGGGTACTCTTCAACCTTAAGGGGGTACCTCCATTAAATATTGGTTGGGGCTCGGGTATTGAAAACTTATACCCGAACCCTTGGGTACTCGCATAGAGGTACCCCCAAGGGGGGTACTTGACCCCCGTCCACCCCTATTTTTTTTTTGTTTCTTCCTCTTTTCTTTTAAATGGCAATTACTTTGGACATCTAAATCCAACTAGAGGACTTCGGCAAGAAGACCCTATGTTACTATATTTTTCCCTTTTTTGTGTAGAAGGCCTAGTTTCATTAATTAAACAAAAGGAATAACATCCCCATATTGCTAAAATTGCAATATGCTGACAGGCTCCACCAATTTCACATCTCTTTTTCGCAGATAACATATTGTTGTTTGTAAAGCTAATTTTCCTAATGTTCACAGTGTGTCTCATATCTTACAACTATATGCTAAAGCATTAGCCAACATATTAATAAGGAAAAATCCATCTGTGTGGTTAGTCTGAATGTCTGTCTGCCCATTATTGACTCTATTCAGGACTTTATGCAAATTCTAATATGCAATTCTCATGGCAACTACTTAGACTTACTGTTTGTTATTACTAGATCAAAGTGAGATATCTTTACCTATATTCGGGATAGACTATGGGCTAAAATACGAGGTTGGAATGAGAAATGACTTTGTAAAGGAGGAAAAGAAGTTCTGATTAAATCAGTATCATAGTTGATCCCTACTATGCCATGATCTATTTTTTTCTTCCACAATCACTACTCAAGGAAATGGAACGGTTGGTTAAACAATTTTGGTGAGGTAATTCCTTTTCTCCTAGGATCTCTTGGTTAAAATGGAAAACAATTACACAATTGAAGAGGCTAAAAGACTCAATATTAAAGAATTTTGATCTTTTTATATGGCCTTCCTTGCAAAACATGGTAGGCATTTAATTCATCATCCAGACTTGCTGCTAAGTTGACTTTTGCAAGCAAGATACTTTCCCTATTGTGATTTTTTGCAAGCAAACCAAGGATTTAGACTTTCTACAACTTGGTGGAGTATTATTCGGGCTCATGAATTTTTACATAATAGGATTTGATGGAAAATTCACAATGGTTATAACATTAGTGTTTGGAAGGATAATTAGCTGCCTTTTGATGGAAATTTTAGGATTATTACTCCACTGTTGCTTGGATGAAGTATCTTACAGTTGCTTATTTGATTCACTAGGATAGAAGCTAAGGTTGGGATGTTAAGAAGATTAACTTATTTTTTTGGCCGGTTGATGCATTTCGTATCCTGTCTTTACCTCTTGGCAACTTTATTGTCTTTGATAAACTAATTTGGCATTATCATTGAAATGGCTAATTCACAATATGAAGTTGTTATCACCTCAATAAGGATATTTCCTACTCTCATATGATCGATGTATGCTACAAACACTGGGCATGATTTTAGGAGTCTTTAGAATATATGGAGTGTGAGAATTCCACACAAAATTAAAATTTTTATGTGGTGATTATGTTAGAGCATATTGCCCTCTAAAATGAATCTATCTCATTCGTATATTTCTTGCACTGTCCTTTATCTAGTCTGTACTTCAAGTCAGGAAACAACTTTGCATTCTTTACGTGATTCTTGGTTTGCGAATGATGTCTAGCTCCTAATTGAGATGTTCTCAACCAGCGGGATTCCTCACAAAGATAATCCAATGCATTGGGTATACACTCTGCAACAGAATTTGAGTTTAGACAACTTTGCTTTCTTCTGCTTCCTTTGTTGGGCTTTATGGTTAAATAGAAATATAAGTCACTATTCTGACTGTAAAAGAGATGTAACATCTATTATCTCTTTTTGTAAATCATACCTAGTGGAATTTCAAAGCTTACAGCTCTTTATCTATGATACCACAACCTGTTTAGGCACCCCTATTGGCAGATTGCATTAAAGTTAATTTAGATAGCGCCTTATTCCCTTCGAAAGATCATTATGTTATTGACAAGGTTGTAGGGGACAACACTGGTTGGTGGGCTAAGAAATCATATGTTGGACTTTCACATCCGTGATCCACCTGATGTTGAGGCCAAAATTTCTTTGCTAGCTATTAATGTTTCTATTGCAATTTGGATCAAGAATTAGCTCATAGCCCAAATTGGGTATTGGTCCAAAGCCTAAAACTGATTCGATCAAGTTTTGACCCATGGTTCAAATAACCATCCATATTTGATGGGCTTATTGGATAAGCATGACCTTTGGATAAGTATGACTTTTAGATAACCATTAGCTTATGGATATGTATCATCCATTAGCTTATGGATACGCATCATTTGTTAGCTTTTGAATATGGCCAAAGGGTTTTCTACCTCATTAAGTAAGCTTCTTTGAGGGGCCCTCATTACCTTTATAAATAGGGGCCTAAAATCTTAAAAAGGTAGAGAGAGAAAAAACAGAAAGAAACATATGACATGTAAGAAGTTTAGGCTTCTCAATAGCCTTTCCCAATCTCAAGAGTACTTTCTTAGGTAATTACGTAGAAACCTAAGGTCTTGGAGTGTGAATATAATAGATTGCTCTGGTAGTAATCTAGAAAATCAAGTAAATTGCAATAGTATAAACATGTGGTGTGAAAAAGTAGAAGGTTGGTAGCCGAGCTAAATCTAACGTGGGTCGTATTTTATTCCATTGCTGCCTAACAGGTATGTTTTAGCCTATCTAAATTAACTATGTGTTAATTAATGCACTCATAAACTCCAACAGTGGTATCAAAGCAAAGAAAACTCAATCTCGTCGATTGATATTATTTAAGTAAACATAGCATGTTTTATGGTAGATATGCAATCCCCACGGTCAAATTTGGAACCAATCAATCAAGAAAAGCTAATTTGTGGCTTCTATTGGTAAAGTTGAGTTACTTGTGTTGGTGCGATGATGATGTCAGCCTTACACTAGAGTGGTACTAGTAGAAAAAGGTGTCAAGATGCTGATTGAATTAGACAAAATAATTTGGTGCCTATGTGGCAGCATGTGTGTGCCTTTATGGCTGTCTTTTTGTGAGGATTAACCTATGATGCTAATGTGATATCTATATGGCATAACATGTGATTGAACATGGTTTGAAAATTCATAGGCATGCATTAATAATTGCATAATGTTATTCTGTTAAAATTATTATGCAATCTTATGGTTTAGAAGTTGCAATATAAATGTGTTATTTTGATGAACATCAATGTTTGGGTGCTCATGGAAAATTGTCTATCCATTTTTTTTTGTTTCTTTGTGATTGTGAGAGATAATTAAAGCGGTGGTTGGTAATATGACATCCTTGTTTGTCTATTCCACTAGATTGATGTAGTAGGAATATATCTCATGTAAATTCTATTTATGAAATAAGTTTTTATTTGAGACCATATGATGTATAGGGTGTAATTTCATTTTTACCACCATACACTAGATTATCTCGGCATGATGTACCAAACATCTGTGAAGCCATGTGAGGTAGTTCTTTTCATATTACATAGATATTTATAAATTTGTGGACATATTGATCATTTTATTTAGGATTAGTAAATTTCATTATGAGTTTTTGATTCAGTAGGAGATTGTTACTAGTTGAGCGCAAAATTTTTGATCTTACTAGATTAAAGATAAATGTGTAAATTTACTTAGATTTAGAATAAAATTGTTCTTTGATTGATACTTAACACCTTTGTGCCTAATGTAATGGACTCCCAAGCTACTTATTCTAACCTCTATGGTACTAGCAAACTTGATGGCCAAAAATTTGCTATGTGGCATAGGAAGATTTAATACTTGTTTTATAATGACCTTTGATCACTTGGAAAAAATCATGATTAAACTCGTTATGCCAGAAAGTGGACCACTTGATGAATATTAGCATGATTTGGACACGTATAATACATAGAGAGATCAAGATAAAAGTTTATGCTTTCTTATGTTAAGCTACATCCACAATAATCTGATCCATGAGTTTAAGAAGTATCCTACAACCAAAGAGTTATGGGAAACAATGAAGGTCTCATGCGGTAGCACTTCGGCTACATGACTAAGGGCTTTAACTCTTAAGTTCAATCAGTACATAACCTGAAGTATATGATGATCTGACGATCTGACATCTTGATGTGATGAGTGACATGATTCAAGAGCTTTAAAATGATGGAGTAGAACTCACTGATGAACAACAAGCTTTGGCTATCCTAAGGTTACTACCTAAGCAGACTTGGGGACACTTTAAGCTCGTACTCACACATAATGAGCAAATTACATGTTCGACAGTGTCGCCAATCATCTTAAGCTTGAGGTAGAACATAAATAATCTGAACATGTGCAAGCAATTGCATTGGTCGCATATGCTGGCCAATGCAAGCTTAACAAAGGTAAGTGTAGGAACTAGCAAGTTGGGGCTGAACCAAGGAACAACCAATTTAGAACTTAGGCCTAAAGGTTGATAATAATGAGAAGCATCACCAAACTAAATGGGTAGAAAGAAAGATATCAAGAAGTTCAAGTGCTATAATTGTGAAAAGTGTGGTCACTTCACTTGTGATTGCACTAAGTTGAAGAAAGTACGACATGTTAGATGCTCTCTCTATTCATTGGTTTGTTCCCATATTTGGTTGCTAGTTCTCTCCATGGATAGATTGTTGATATAGGAGCAATAAAACATATAACAAGAGATCGATCAAGATTTGTGGATTATCATTAAGTACCAAATGGTAGTCATTTCATTGTGATGGGAAATTGCATACTTGAGGGGGTTTTAGGAGTTGGAACCTACCAACTTATGCTTAGTGTAGGGCGTGAGCTACTTCTCAATAATGTACAATATGCACATAATATTCAATGTAACCTACTTTCAATATTAGCACTTTTGAGATGTGGTTTTTCTTTTTTGTTAAAGGGTACTACTTTGACTTTTTATCGTGGTCATGAATTGTATGGCATCCGTTTTGTGAATCATGGTTTTTTGATGTTAGAATTAGCTAATGATAGTGTTTCCTATGTTTCTTTTGCTATAGATATTACTTTTGAATCTATTAAGTGGTATGCAAGATTGGGACACATTGGACAAGATAGGATGATTAGATTAGTTAGAGAAGGTCTTTTAGGCAAACTCGCTAAGGTCAACCTTCTTGTATGTGAGCTATGTTTGGAAGGTGAGTCCTACTAGAAGCCTTTTGGTAAAGCTGAAAGAGCCTCTCATCCTTTAGAAATAGTTTATTCAGACATATGGAGACTAATGAATGTGAAGGAACGACATGGTGCATCCTACTTTCTCACTTTTATTAATGATTATTCATGCTATGGATCGGTATTTCTCCTATCTCACTAGTCAGAAGCGCTAGATTGGTTTAAGCACTTCATGACAGAGGTTGTGAACTAAAGGCAGAAGAACTTTAAGATTCTACGCATTGATAGAGAGCAAGAATACTTGTCTGATGAGTTTAGACAACTATGTGAGGAAAGAGGAATAATAAGGTAATTATTGAATCCTAATACTCCACAATAGAATGGTGTTGTAGAAAGAAGGAATTGTATATTACTGGATATGGCCAGATTAATAATGGCACAAGAAAATCTTCCAATATCTTTTTGGGAAATGCAATTTTGACTGCTGCCTACATCTTAAATCGTGTGCCTTCTAAGTCAGTTCCTTCAACTCCTTATAAGTTGTGCCATGGTGAAAAGCCTAATTTAGAAAGCTTATGCCTTTGGATATCAGCGGGGTTTGTTCACAATACTTCTCATAAGTTTGGGAAGCTAGGTCCTAAAGCTTACAAATATTGTGATCACCTAAAGAGCTATGTGATGTACGATGAACACTTTAGTGGAGGAATGATAGATATTGAGTTATGTGATGTTATATTCCTCGACGAGGATTTTCCTAGCATTGATGAAGTGAAAGAAGACCTACGGCTATAAAACTGCAAGATCTCCCAGGGGACACATCTTCGACTAACGAGGGTAAGGTTTCGCAACCTTATCTAGTGATCACTAAGTATAATAATAGTGTGCCCATGGTAAGTGGGAGTGTTCCACTTGACGAAAGCTCTCAAGATCTATAGATATGTAGGAGCAAATGTGAAAGAGTTCTTTATCGACATTTTGAGATTGAGAGAGAATCTTTCTTGTGTGCCATTGTGGATGACAACTAGCCAGCTACTTATGAGAAAGCCTTGACTTCCCCAATTACTGATGAATGGTTAGCTGCTATGAAGGAAATGATTAATTCGATAGCTAAGAACTATGTTTGAGAGCTGGTTGATTTTCCACTTGGGTGTAAAATAATTGGGAGCAAATGGGTTCTAAAGGTTAAACACAAATTAGGTGGGTCAATTGACAAGTATAAAGCTCGACTTGTGGTAAAAGGCTATACCCAAAAAGAAGGTATAGATTATGATGAGACATTCTCACCTGTGGTGAGGTTTGCTTTTATTTGCCTTATTTTAGCCATAGTCACCCACCTTGATTTAGATTTGTTTCGAATGGATATAAAGATAGCATTTCTTAATGGAGAACTATACGAGGAGATCTATATGGATCAACCTAAGATATTTTAGGAAAGGGAATAAGCGTATAAAATATGCCGCCTAAAATGTTCCATATATGGCTTGAAGCAATCATCCAGGCAGTGGTACATTAGATTTCATCAAGCAATAATCTTGACTAGCTTTGTGATGACCAAGGAAGATCACTGTGTGTATGTCAAGAGAAGTGGGAGAAGTTATTTGATTCTCTCGCTATACGTGGACAATATCTTGTTGGCAACAAATGGCATGGAGTTGATTGTCACCACTTAGAAGTGGCTATCCTCTACTTTTGAAATGAAGGACATGGGAAAGGTTGAATACATACTTGGTGTAAAGATACACCAAGATTGTTCTAAAAGGCTCTTAAGTTTGTTTCAAGAGACTTACATAAAGAGAATCTTAGCACTATTTTGCATGCAAAATGCCAATCTTGTAGACACAACCATGGATAAAATTTGTGTTCTTAGCAAAGAATTTTTCCCAAAGATTGCAAAAGAAAAAGAAACAAATGGCTAATGTTTCATATGTAAGCATAGTGGGAAGTTTGATGTACGCAGTGATGTGTACTCAAATAGACTTGTGCTTTGTAGTTGGAATGGTGAGTCAATATCAAAGTAATCCTAGATTGAAGCACCGGGATGCCATCAAAAGGGTACTTAGATATTTGAAAAGGACTACTGATCTTGCCTTGTGCTACTATAGAGGTAGTTTGAAGTTGGTGGGATACAATAATGCTAATAGTTCAATAGATAGAGATGAATACAAATCCACATCGGGATATGTATTTTTATTGGGAGGTGCTGCTATCACTTGGCGTAGTAAAAAGTAGCCTTATGCTTTTCTTTCCATTATGGAAGTTGAATACATTACTTGCACATCAGTAGTCTAAGAAGCGATCTGGTTGAGAAGATTTCTCCAAAGTTTGCGGATTATGTTGCATGTTGATGTTGTTTTTGTAGTCTACTATGACAACATAGCTGATCTGGCTTATGCTAATGATCCCATATACAATGGGAGAACTAAGTATATTAATACCATATATCACTTCATTCGTTAAAAAAATGCATAAGGTTTAGTTGTTCTCAGGCATATTTCTACTAGCGATATGATCGCAGATTCCTTTACTAAACCATTGCCTTGAAATGTGTTTTAGAGGCATGTTAGTTGTATTAGATTACGTAGAATTTGATTAATGTAGCCTATATGAACATCTTGATTGTTGAATAAGATTTGGAGTTCTTATTGATTTTGCTAGTGTACTATGTTATTTGTGAAAAGATGCCACAAGGCTCAAATTGAGCTATTCACATGGGTAATCACCTTGGTGCTTTAGTAGCAAGCGAGATGAGACTACTCACCTTTGTGTCTGAGATAGCGTAGGAGGTTAGAGCATATAGAGTTGCCTTAGCTTGTGAGCTAAGATGAGATCATGAACTAATCACAAAAAGCATGTCCAAACTTTATGGGAGCCTTTTGGAAGCCGAATATGCCATTATGCGTTGGTGTGCAAGTCAGATGCTTATATGACAGATGTACACAAGTTTGTATGATTTTTAGAGCATGACACACTCACTTAAGTGGGAGCTCCATCATAACATGTATTCATACTACATGTGCTTTTGGAGGACCATATAAGTAAAGTGACGAATGGGTCGTTACTTCGTCACTGTACGAGCACTAATTAATCAGTGTACCCTTTAGGACTTTAGACTACATCATGAAGCATAAGCTTATTTTCACTATCTTAGTAAGATATCTAAGGGCCAGGTTTATACTCAGTCTATCAAAACTTGTCTAGGAAAACGGTTAAGCCTAAATAGATTAATATGTGAGGCTAGAGAAAAAAAACCATATTTGTTATGTAAATTTGTTCTATGGCTCATAGGTTAACCAACTGTGTTAAATGCGTTTTGATGTAGTTATGTGCATGGGAACAAATATGAGAAAGTCAAGCATACTCTTGAGGGTTAGAGATGCTTGCATTGGTTTGGGGTACAACGAGATTTTGTAAGAGTTGTAGTGTCATGTTAATTTAGTGATTACTTAATATGGCACTCATTTTTCCTTTTCTCGCTTGGTCGCACACTCAATTTCCTGTATGAAAGAAAGTCATGAGATTGAGTATCTCAGAGATTAAGATTTATGGAGAGTATGTCAAATATATCAGAGTGGGAGATGTAGCGATTTGGATCGGGCATTAGCCGTGGCCCAAATTGGGTATTGGGCCACAGCTTAATATTGATTAGATCAGATTTTGACTCGTGGTCCAAATAAGTATTTATATTTGATGGGCTTATTGGATAAGTATGACCTTTAGATAAGTATGATTTTTAGATTAGCATTAGCTTATGGATAAGCATCATCCATTGGCTTATGGATAAGCATCATTTGTTGACTTTTGAATAGGGCTAAAGGGCTTTCTGTCTCATTAAGCAAGCTTCTTTATGGGGTCCACCTTACCCTTATAAATAGGGGCATAAGGTCTTAAAGAGAGAGAGAGAGAGAGAAAAAAAGGAAAGAAACATATGACATGTAAGGAGTTCAGGCTTTTCAATAGCCTCTCCCAATCTCTATGGTACTTTCTTGGGTAATCACTTAAAAACCCAAGGTCTTGGAGTGTGAATATAATAGATTGTTCTGGTAGTAATCTAGAAAAACAAGTAAACTCTAATAGTATAAATATGTGGTGTGAAGAAATAAAAGGCTGATAGTCGAGCTAAATCCAACGTGGGCCGTATTTTATTTTGCTGCTACCTAATAGGTGTGTTTTGACCTATCTAAATTAACTATGTGTTAATTAATGCACTCATAAACTCCAACAGTTTCCAAATCTATGGGATGGTGCAACATTGTGGTGATAATATCAACATTATTGGAGCCTTGAAGAAGAATATTAGTGATCTTTCTTCAAAAGGCCAGATAATTGGGGAATGCTGATGATTGATTACGACTATGAGAGTTGTCAACATCTCATCAGTGTGTCACTTAGCCAATATTCTTGCTTATTTTCTTGCTAGAAAAAACTAGGGAGCCATCTTATTCTGGTGTTTTGCTTCAATCGTCTGCATGTTGTATTTCATAACTATTTTCTCCTATATTAATAGTATTGATTTCCTTTTCTCACAAAAAAAATAAAAATAAAAAATAAAATAAAATAAAATAAAATAAAATTACGAGCATGAGTTTTCAAATCTTGCCAATGTATTGGTATGCATTACTTATTTAAATTCGTTATTCGATTATTTGATATAATGATATAATTCTTGATTCCATTATTTTTTTAAAATTAATTAACTATAAACATACTGCTAATTAGTAGTTTCTCATTAAAAAAGTGGAATACATGCATTAATAGTTGCTGCTAGTGAAGTAATAAAATAAATTCTAATAATTTTTTAGGGCGTACCAATCATACTTAATATGTAATTATGCTTTTATTTTCTGTGTGTTGATATGGGCGGAGGTCTAAGCTCGGCTTGGAGTAGGCTAGCATTAGGCCGATTGGCCAAATAGTCTGTCTTACGCTAAACTAGCGGCTTACATGGATTATGTTGAGCAATCAGAGACAGATCATTTTTTCTTTTTCTTTTTTTCTCTTTTACTACAAAAAATATAATATTAATGATAAAATAATTACTATAAAATAAAATTTATCTCTAATAATATATACTAAGTGACAATAATTTTTAGGACAAATCACATAATTAGTCCTTAAAATTTTACTCTAAAATCAATTTAGTCCTCAATTTTTAAAAGTTCATTTTTAGCCTTTAACGTTAATATATCATTTCATTCTAATCTTCAAAACCACTTTCTGACGGTATTTGGCTGGAAAATTGATCAATTTTGACATTTTAAGGGTAAAATTATCAATTTAAGATTTTTCGTTTCAATATAGTCATAATTCAAGGTTTTATATTTTACTTTAATCTCTATAGCTCTTTTTCTTTTCCTTTTTTTTTTAATACAATAGCTACATTTATTAATATATTTGATAATTACATGATAAAAGTAGTAAAATGCTTTTTAATTGGTAGAAATTGTGCCACATTCTTTGCTATTCATTGGTTTTATCCATTCTCAAATCTACAAACATCATTTTGTACTGAGGCCACACTACCCTAGGGTGCAAAAGCATTTTTATGTTTAGTTACTAGTTCAATCAATGTAAAATGCATATTAATTTATATAATGCTGTAGATATTCATTCTCTTGAAGTAATTGAACAATTATTTGAAGAACAATTAGATGAATTATTGATGTGTATAATAGCTACCATGGTAGCCTGAAAAATGATAGCCATGGTTGCTATTTTTCAAGATAGTGTGGCGACTGTGGTAGCTTCTAGAACAACGACCATAGCTGCTATTTGAGTGGATAGCCGTATGGTTGGGTGAGGAGGGGATAGTTAGGGGAGGGGGTAGGGGTCGCAAAGGTTCAAGTTTGCATGGCAGCCACTGTAAGGTAATGGCGAGGTAGTTGGGGGTGGGGATGGGGATTCCAGAGGGTGTGAGGTGCTGGAGTGAGGGGGTTTATATATATATATATATATATATATATATATATTAGTACATTTTTATATTATACATTGGCACATAATATATATTAATAAATAAATATAAATATATGCATATAATGTAAATATATACATAAACATATTATATATTTGTACATGTTATATATAATATATACATAAATGAAAAAAATAGAATAAATTAGAGAAATAAAAATATAAAAATTAAAAATAGTTTTTAAATTTAAAGGGGATGAAAGAAGATATATGAAAATATATTTAAAAAAATAAATAAATAAAATTGAAAATATATGAAATAACTAAGGTTAGTAGAGTCTTTATATGCTAAAATTAGAATTAAATTGAAGCAAATCAAGACTGAAAGGCAGTGTGCATAATTTTCAAAACACATGAAGATTTTTTGCCCATTCTTTTCATGAGGTTTTTTTTTTATCCTTTTCCATTTTTAAAAGGGTAAAATGCTATTTTTCCTTTAAAAAAAGGAAAGGAAAAAGTGACATAGAGATTAAAGTGAAACATAAAATCTTAAATTGATAATTCTGCCTTTCAAATTGTCAAAATTTGTCAATTTTCTGGTCAAATATCACCGAAAAGTGGTTTTGAGAACTATAATGAAACAATATATTAACGTCAAGGGCTAAAAGATAAACTTTTGAAAATTGAGGATTAAAGTAATTCTAATGTAAAACATTAGGGACCAATTATGTGATTTATCCTAATTTCTATTTTGGCATAATATGGCTTAATAGTAATAAAAATTAATGTTTTAAGTTATTACTAGTAGTAATTAGAAACACCACTATAGTGAAAATCTAATGACAATAAAAATTGTCATTATAATTCATGATAAGATTTTCATTGTCATTATGTTGTCAGCATAGACGCATCATGAAGTGTCAATAGTGACAACTTACATATGATTCTTGTCCCTATTTAGTTTGTAAAAATCATTAAGGTGATAAAGAAAAATCTTTTGTCACCTAATACATATAATTAATGATAATTTTTTGCATTATCACTTGATATTTTGTTACTAATTTATCTTTTTCTTGTAATATTGTTTTTTAAAATAATGCACACCCACATTTAGAGTTCGTTTTGAATTCCAAACCTCATATATAAAAGTAAGAGGATGATATTAGTTGGTGAATTGACCAATAGTACAAAGATAATTTAGATCCAATACAAGATTGATGTGGTCACTAGAGAAGTACAAGGTAGTTTTTAGGAAGCTGCATCACGTTAAAGAACCAATTGGCTATTTGGTTTTGTTTTCAAAAACCATTTTTAAATTTTTATTATGTAAAAATGAATAATCAACAACTTCTTTATGTTTTCATCAAGACTACAACTCATTTTTATTCCCAAGTATATACCCTAATAACTTATATCTATTCTCTTTCAAGTTTCAATATCTACTTTCTTACCCATAAAATCCCTACTACTCTCTTCACACCTAAAACCTAACCTCACACCTAAAATCTTTACTCTCTTGCACCTAAAACATCTGTTCCATAAAAAAAACATGACTTTTAATATGAAAATATTTCTCTATTTAAATACATTTTCATGTTCAATCCTATACAATCATTATTTTAAGACAAATTATCCAAATACATATTCATTTTTAAACAATTTTCGCTAACTATCTTTTGGAATTTAAAAATAATAAAAATACAAACATTACTAAACGGACTGTAACTTTGTTCTGAATAATAACATTTTAAAACGCTTAATTGAGGTACACTCTCTCATTATTTTTCAATAAACTTTCACTTCTTTTGCCAACGTACAAAACTTGTCTTTTCCACATAAACATCGAAAACTTTATGTAGGAAAAAGAAAATCCCAACTCCTCTAACGTGTGTATTTACTGGCTTTGCTGTTAAAGGAGAAAGAATATTCTTATTCGTGCCAAGATCCAACCAGCATCATTTGTGAACATATATAAGAAATTACAGAAACAAAATTGCCCTTGCGGGGTCCACAAGTAACATATAAATGTGGCATACCTGTTAAATTCAAAATTAGACATTTCACAAAAGATAGTTTAATTAATTAAGGTGGCATATCCGGGCAGAAGAATTTATTTAAACAATGATCTCATCTGTCATGCACTCTCTAAATTTAACCACAGCCTTGTTGCTGCCGAGTGCAACGATGTCACAGCATTCACTTCTATGAATCTGCAACAATTAACAACAAGTAGATTAGATATCAGTCAGCTAGCACCATGTAAACAATGTTTTAGGGAACAAAATTAAACATCTGGAAAATAACATAATAATCACGTGTGCAAGTGTGTGTTTGTGTATGTTTCAAATTTTTTATGTTTAGTTCTAAAGTTGAACTCTATTCTATTTTTCTCATTTCAGTTAAAATAATAACGTGATACGATGGGTGGTGGTTCGCCTGAGGTTAAAGTGATTCTCTCATCGAAGAACTCCGCTAATACTTTTAAAGACAATATTATAAAATTACGACAAATTTGCAAGTTTCTATTTTCTACCTCAAAATATGCATTTATGAAGAGGCATAAATTAAGAGTGCAATTAACTCAAATTGAATGGTATTTGAAGAAAGATTACGAACTCAAGCTCAAGCTCAATATATATATAATATATATAGCAACTTCAATTCGAGTTTAATGAATTTGAAGTTTTAGCATGAGCTTGATTTGAATTGACTTAGCTAAATTCTAGTTTTTAGTGAGCTTTGTGTCTGTACAAGCTTGAAGCTTGAGTTCTAAAATTTCAATTCAATAAAATGAAAAAGGATTCAATAAATTCAAATTAATAAATTATGACATTCATTTATTCGTCATAAATAAGTTAATAAAAATTATAAACCATTTATATATGTATAAGTAATATTAGTAATAAGTACAATATAATAAAATACAAAAAATTAAAAGTATTGCGAAACCTTAATTTTAAATACAACAGTTCGAGAACAGCTCTAAATTAACAAAGATTGATCAGAAAACTTGATTTGCAAATTAACATATTGGCTCAACTAATTTTCACCATGCATACTATTATAAGAAGAGAGCTATTTTTATGTTAAAATGACAGTTATGATACTAAATTTTAAATATATCAAATTTGTTCTTCTATTTATCCTATCATTAATAAGCCTTATATGTATAATTGCCATCATTTATTCAAAAACTTCCATTGTTAAAAGCTAGACAAAATATTTTAATAACTTTTAAGGTTTTCCCCCGCTTTAATTTGATAATAGATTATAAAATTTTTACTTTGTGTAAATGTTATTTTCATAACTATATACAAATTATAAATATATATTTTAAATGAATGTTAATTCTTATTGTAATAAGTGAATTTTTTATAAGTAATATGTTTACTAAAAATATTTTTTACATATAGAAGTTGCGTGCAAACATAGCTAGTACCATAAACAATAAACATGTGATGTATATACTAAAAATGATATATATACCTCATTTCGCTTAGTTGCCGGTGAAAACACTTGAATTTTGGAAATGAAATCAGCAGAATGATTCCCACTCCACAAACAAGCGGGCACACCGCGCCTCCGCGCGCGTTTAAAACTGGTGACAATTTCATTACCCGCCGGCGCATGTCTTACATTTCCAAAGTGAAAAACATGAGGGGCTTCACAGGGATGCTTCGAGGGGTGGCGCGTGTTGAACATGTAATGCGGCGGTCCCGGACTCTTCAGCCATGTCTTGAATGTTTCGATAGGATACTGCAAAAAGCTCGGTGGAAAAATGTTTTCGTATATGTGAACAGAGTAGCCCCAAGAAATGGAGAAAGACCAGTTCCTCGGCCTGTGATAGCAGATAGTTTGCTGCAGCATCCGCGACTGATCGGCTGCCGCCGCCTTCATTAGGTGGCGCGTGGACTGAAAACGGTTCATGCCGGGAAATATTGGTGACACCATGTCGAAATGGTGGAGGGACATAAGGGGAAATTTTGGGTGAGATGATAAGAAACCTGAGATATCACCACGCATATCAATCTGCAGTAAATTTGATGACTTAGTATTGTTGTTAATTAGGATACGAAGATTCTAAAAGAAGGCAAAAAACTGAAAAACAGGAAAGAAAAGAAATGGAATGGTAGTTCCATTGATTAAAATTTATCTGAATCTTCTTATAGAAATAATTGGTTAAGCTTAGATATATTTATCATGTATTTATAAAAATAAGACAAAATAGAGAATTTAAGTTGTTATTTATTGTGTAAATGGGGAAGTTAAATTGTTTAATGTTTTAACTAATTTATTTTATTGACACTTTACAATTTTGACACTGCAAAACTTTCTATTTCTGATGATACATTTATTATTGTTTATAAAAATAAAATGCAATAGAGGATTCAAATTGTTATTTATTGTCTAAATAGGAGATAAGTTGTTTAATATTTTAAATAATTTATTTTATTGATACTTTACAATACACTGAAGGATGATACTATTCATCTAATTTGTAAACAATAATTATATATATTGATTGATCAACAATAGTAAAAAAGTATATTATAGTAAAGATTTGCAATATTTTAGACCAACAACAAATCATTGATGGATCCTACACATATGTTATCCAAAAATAAGTCATAATGTTTTTTGTTTTTAGTAGTTTACTCGGTGTTCTGTGATGGATATTGTTAAAGTCTTGGATGAACGAAGTTTTGTTAGATGAAATAAGATTGGTAGAAAAAAACTATCCACCTCTATATAATTCTACGATCAAGATTGTGTGTAGTATAGTAAAAAAGTTCGGACAACACTCAACAAAATTAGTGAGACGATTGTGGATCAGTGATTTACACTTGTGATTATCTAGCTTGAATCTTCTATTTTAATGGGACGTTTCTTATTCTATTTCATATTATAAATAAATATAAAATATATTAAATAATTTTTTAAAGAATATTTAATTGTAAATTACATGGATGGACTTTTCATTTATTTGCAAAGTGGAATGTATAATAAAACATTAATTATAAACAAATGATCATAAATTCAAAATGCTTATGGATCATTTGATGAAAAAGTTCTCTATTTACATTCAATTACATATGAAAAATGTCTTGTAAACTTTATTATGATCGTCCCTCATTAATTGACTGGGATTTGAAAACTGGAAGTTCACATACTTGGATAATATCACGCAATATATTCAATTTTCTTTTGGATCATGTGTGTAATGTCAAAAAGAATAGTACTTATAAAATTCTAATAATGAGGAACATGAAATAAATCCAAGTACTTGCATACCTGGTGAATTCCTTGGAGGGCTGTGAGGCTTACTCCAAAATCAGCAGCACACGACATTGTAATCAGATCAGCAGCAATCAGGTGCCCGTATCTCATCACGCAATTATCCATATCTGCCGCCAGAGCTTTGGCCAAAGGGTAACTCAAAATGAATCCAGCCCCTCCAAATCCCTGGCTGAACGAGAACAAATAATTGGACAATACAAACTCCGAATGCCCCCCGATGTAATAATACTTTGTATGATCATATTGTGCAAGAACGTCGACAATATTATCCAGAAAAAAGATTGAATCATCGTCCCCCATAACTAACCACCTCAGATTCTCATGATCCTCTCGGAACACCTCCATTATCGCATGCGCAATCCGGTGGGGAGTAATGTCGGGCTTTTTGAGGATTTTTGTGAGATCATCGGATATTCTGTAAGGAGGAGAAGCTGGAGACCACGGGAGGAGCTTTCTTGTCGGCGGTTTGTCTAAAAATAGAAATCCCCGGGTGATATTTGGCCGCCACCATGACTCTATATATCCTTTTCTGTAATACCATGCTTTTTCTGAACCGACGAGCCCAAATACAAGGTGGCTTAGATTTGTGGGAGAATTAATATTCGAAGATAACGGGGGAGAGATGATAATGTCTGTAGAATTATTCGAAAATATTGGAGATGCAATATCGTCTGTAGAATTCGGCGATATTAATGGAGATGTAACATTATTAATATTGTCTGTAGATATTGATTCTGAAAATGATACCGTTTTCCGGAAGGGGGAAAAGAAGTCGGAGGCTGGACAATTAGGGTACTGAGTGAAGAGGGAAATGAAGGTGAAGTAGAAGACTATAATGAACATCAGAAGGGTTCTGCATAGGCCACCAGAGAGGTCCATTTTTCCTCAGACGTTTGTAGCTATTTTCTGGGATTTTGAAAGCAAATCAAGTCCGATGGAGTTAGAGTTTATATATATAGTAAGTTGATGTTTCATTTGCTATATTTAAGGTTTTAAAATGTTTCATGCAATGTTATTTTATGAAACACTCGTTGAAATCTGGAGGATCTCAACCGATATTGTCCATTCATTTAATTATCTAGTGGAGCAGTAAAAGGTTAAGATAATAAATGTCTTTTTTTTATTATTATTATTAATATAAAATTTTATATGTACTAAATAAAACAACGTTATATATATAATGACATATTAATCCAATTAACTAGAGAAAAGTTCTTCAGTTTGAGTCTCATGATTGTACTAATTTTATAAAAAGAAATTATTCGTTTGTTGTGGTTTCAAGATACAATGATTCTTCATTTAGCTAGAGGCAACACTTCAATTGATTGTGACACCGAACCTATTGACTTGAAACTCTTTCTTCTTAAAGACACTATATGTAGTAGAAAATGAATGTTTTGAGTATGTTGTAATGTATGTGTATGAATGTGTGAATATTTTAAATGTGTTCCTCCTCTGGTTTCAACTATTCCTATAACATGTTGTGAATTTGATACTGCTACATAACTTATATTGCATCATGCAAAGAAAATATATTGATTTTGCTATGTAGTCCTGACTTACCCAACATTAATATGGAAGATTCTATGTATCAAGAACAAAGTAAAAAAGTCGCATATTCACAATAAAAATCTTACACAATGAACTTTCATTTTTATTATTGCAATAATATTACAATTAAAACTTTAAAATTTAGATATATTACAAATACCACCTTAAAAAATTTAAACATAACAAGTTGCCCTCAAGGGTAATTTTTAAACTTCACATATTATTTTCTAACCGTGCAGCCAAGTAACCCTCATGGCAACTAACAATAGGATTTCATTGATGGACAACACATAATGTTAGGGAGCTATTTATAGTTTGCAAACCAATAAGAGTTGATACTAAAATAATTCAAGATGAGTTATTGCATGATCATGTAAAACCTAGTGAAAGAAATAGCCTTTTGTGCAAGATAGTAATATCTAAAGAAGTTGTCCCAAGCGGTGCACTTGGAATGAATTTTTAGGGCACTTTGATAAATTACAAGCCAACTTCTCATAACAAATTGATTTCATTGAGAATTAGATGGTGAGTTATATATCATAAAAAACTTACGAATGTCTAGCATCTAGTGAAGCAAATGGTTCTTCGAAAGTATTTTTCGATAGAGTTACACTGAAATTAGTAAAACTGTTAAATTGTTACTCTATTGAGTCTAAAATAAAAAAAGTCAAAAGTTCACTTGGTTTTCGGCTAACTATAATATTTTTTTTCCTTTTGTTATTGGTTAATATTTAGTCTAGGAGTCTTTTATGATTTTTATTTTTTAATATTTCCTAGTTAAACTTACTAGCATTTTGTATTTTCGAAGCCATGACAAATGTGTTTTGTATTAGAAATCATCCAACGCTTAGAGTATTGGGTGCTACTATCTTTTGAGAGGTGACTTATGATTCCTCTTAAGTTCTACACATTTTTTGTGTTAAATTGGTTATCAGAGTCTTGGTTTCCAAAGGTTGGTTGTCATAAGAATATGCCAAATATTACTGACCTTGCAACTAATGAAATAGATCTTTGTGATATCAAGTTGAAAAATTTAAGGAGACAAGTGCAATAACTTGAGCAGTGTCTTGCTCGTAGTGAGCCTTTGGATCGGGATGTTGAGGTTAATATTTTAGAGATTGATTTGGAAGGAGTAGACTTGAATCCATTTCATGGTGGTTGAAACCCCTTCACCCTATCAAAGACACTATGAAAAACCCCGTAATTTCTAATTGAAATCTCCAATGGTTTTCAAGACAGTCAAATTTTCTTGAGTTTATGATGGGAAATTTTGTGTTGGAAAAACTCTCATCTTGAATCACTTTCCATTACTATTTTGACAAATAATTCTAGTAGAAAATTTTTTGATGGAATCTCAATGAGTTTTTGATGGATATTACTTCGACAAGTTTTTGATGGATATTAGACTATTTAAACCAATTCTATTTTCATTGACTTTCCAACTAAAAAGTCTATTGGAATTTTTCCATCAATTTATGAACAAAATTTTAAATTTTTCATTAATTTTTTATTCTTTTTAGACAAAACTGTGTTGAATTTTCAATGGTTAATTATTAAAATTAATATTTAATTTTAACATTTCCTTCACAAGATCCTCAAATTTCCATTGAAATATAAAATCTAAAGTATATTAACTATTTGTAGCTTCCAATGAAAATTCCTTGGAATTCCACTGTTATATCTCAATTTTATTAAATATTCATATATAATAAACCTTGTGGATGATTGCAAAAATATGTAAGACTTTGTTTGCTTTCATTTTCGGATAATGAAAACATTTCCCTAAAACACACAAAAAAAATATTTTCTCCAAAACTCAAAATTTTCTTCTAAAATTTTATTAAATCATCACATCAATCAAAACTTTATATATATGCACATATATACACACACGTGTGTATCTTTCAATCATTATTTTAATATAGACATAAAATTTTCAATTATTATATCACTATAAAAATAATATGTAATTTTATAAAGACTTGATGTGACATTATCAAAAACTTATTATTTTTTAGTAACATTAGAAAAAAACTTCATTTTTCAAAATGAAAATCTTATTTTCAAAAATATAATCACATTTATAGTAATGGTCTAACATCACTAATGCGTAACCACTACATTTAAGGCAAAATTGATGCTATAAGGAAATGAAGCCGAGTTCATTTATCGAAAATCAACAAATGAAATAGGCTTCTACTTTTGGAATGTGCTAGTATAGAGTCATAGCTTGAGTTTTTTAATGAATGCTTAGATGTCTTTTCTTTTTTGGCTTTGAGAGTTTGTATTTATATTGATTAAATCCTTGTGAACTTTGGACCACTTAGATTTGGATGCCCACTGCTGTTTGCTTAATTTGTTGGGTTCAATGATCTTTTTTTGATTGATTGATTGATTTATTTAGGTGCTTTGTTTACATTTTACTTGTTGACCCTTGGGTGCTTATTTTTTCATATTGTCGAGTCTCTCACTATCAATTTAAAAATTTTATATACATATTGAAAGTATATTATAAACTTAGTTTTAATTTATGTTACTTAATAATTAATTTAAGTAAATTTTAGTAATTTATTTATAATTTAACTTTAGAAAAATTCGATTAATTTGTCAGTGGACTAATTTAGAGAATCTTAGGTCTTCATAGTTTGGTGTATATAGGAAATGTCATGCTCAGTTCACTGTGTCCTCCAAAAAACTTAACTAAATTTGACAATTTTTTATTTTTGGGAAGTAACCTTTTATTGAGACAAGATGAGTTCTCAAAGTAATTTTTCATCTTTTTTCTTGCTTTCTACCTTTGTTGATATTTTTCAACTCAGAGTCAATAAGTTTTTTTTTTAGAAAATTCTAATGTGGGAGTGAGATATATCTAGTCTTAGTGCAAGATGTCGGGTAATGGGACTAAATTTAAGTTAGAGTTTGAAGTTTCGATAGGAGTTGGTTGAGGGGTCACCATCATTGCAATGTGGTCGGCCACTTAGGCAGTTGAACATGAGGTACCTAGGCAGCTGCACATGAGGTGCTCAAGGGCAGTTTTTGTGGTGGGTGCCTGTAGTATGGGTCATAGCTTCAATAGATGCCAATTTGGATTTATGTCTAGAGAAAAGGATTTTTTTGAGAAAAGTTCTATAGGCGTTCCTAATGTAAATAGTAGTTTTGTTGGTGTTGATGAACTATCTTCAATTTTTTTAGGAGAGTTAGAGATTTTGTGATGTAGAGTATGCACCTTCGACAAGTTTGAGTTTCTTCTTTCTTGTTTGGAGGATGGCACTATAGCGTCTCCTTAAGGGCACTTAACCATTTTTAGTGGCTATATTTTTAGTAGGTTTTTCCTTCCTCTGGATCCTTTGTTATTGGAGATAATTAGGAGTTAAAGGATGCATTTGAGTTACTTTGCTCCGAACTGCTTTGCAAACTTTGTGGGGTTCCAAACCTACTGTAGAGACTTTGGTCTTTTTATCTCTTGAGATAGTTTTCACTCCTTTTTCATGGTGCAGAAGATACCAAATGAGATCTTTTTTTTACATTTTTATTCTAGGTTGAATTGTGAGATTTTGAGTTATTTGCCTTTCTCTAGGATGCCTCGAAAAAAGCATTTTTTCTTTGCTCAAGATGAGGGTTGGGGTTCTTTATGTTTGGAGTAGTCACTATTGTTGATGGATCTACAGAAGGTTTATTGTGACATTCACTAGCGCTTTGAAGAGATGAGTTGTTTGCCTCTTCTTTTGATGTTACTTATATGTGCCCTGAAGGTACTTAGTTAATGTTTTAGCTTTTTGTTTGCTTGTATGCTTGTTATTGCATTCATGCTTTCTCCTCAATAGTTGTATTATATTCTTGACTAATTCATGAGCTATTGGGCTTTATTTAATTTGTTTGCTCTTAATAGGAAAGAAGATGGATTTGATGGGAATTCGCAATAGAAGGGTGGATGAAGGTTCTTAGGAGAGGCATGTGGCAGAATGGCATAGTGAAGATTCATCCCTAGTGAGGTAGCATTTGAGCCGCCCATAGAAATGTTTCAAGAAATCTCATGCTTTGTTGCAGCACCTAAAATTGATGTAGGTGACAATTTTGAGCTAGCGATTTCAAGATTAGCTGGGAAGCATGCTTTAGAGACTATTGGGGCTACTTGCCCAAGGTCATATTATCCCTTTATGTTGGTGAGGCAAGAGTTTGCTCCATCACCGTTTGCACAGGAGTTTTGGTATCAACTCTCATTAGTATGTTAACAAGGCTACTTCTAAACTAGCAAAGTAGAGTTAATGAGTATGACTAAGGGAAGTTGGAGATATTTTTCTCTTTCCAACTAACAAAGTTTTTCACTAGAGATTTAGCTTGGATAAGTTCCTTCTCTTTTACTTAGTTTTTGATTCATGATATATTTGTAGTTATGCTTAGTCATTTAATTGTTTTGTTCTTAGAAAAGACATAAAACTTGGTTGTATCGATGTCCTACCGAGCATAGGGGATTATAGCTATAATAGCAAGACTAAGGAGGGGCTACTAGACTTACCCAACAATATGCTAAAAAGAGTAAAGAGTTCACAAATTTGTTGAAAGCACACGAGCAACTGAAAAGAGATATGCTAGGAAGGTGAAGACTAGGAGAAAGTTTTTGAAGCCTTCCATTAGGAAAGTGCATGTGTCTATTGTGTCTGAGAAGAAGATGAAGAAGTTCAAGGGCTCTGCTAAGTTCTTTGAGGTAGTCGAGGTAGAAGCTACTGTGATTAATATGTAGACCATCCAAAGTTGTCATTGCATCCTTCATAAGGTGAGGTGGCACACTCTAATGGACTTACTATTGCTTGACGCTACTATTCTGATGGTAAACCTCTCCATTACATTGGCTGCAGGGCATCGGAGATTGATGCGAAAGATCCAACTATTATAGTTGTGAAGTAGTAGAGCAGAACTTCGATTAGAAGTTGGTCTTTTTTCTTTTCTTTTGTTGCTCCTTGATTGCTTCATCTTTATTTTATTGCAGTAGTTTACTAGTTGGTTTCTTTTTCAATAGCCAAGTGTAGGCCTGATGGACATTGTGACATTCTTAGATTCTGCTTTTATGTTACAGAGAATTGAGTAGTTTTGCTCTTTTTCATACTTAGTTGTTTGGAGGGTTTTATCTTTCATGCGCCTCCTTGATGTTGTGTATTGTTTACACATTTCATTATTGTACTTTTTGGTTCACTACTTAGGATTTTATTGCAAAAGAAAATAGTTGAAAATGCACTTAGCATATATTTTTTTTAAAGTTTTTTCGTCTTCCTTTTTTTTTCTTTTTCTCTTTTGAAACCCTCTTAACAGGTTCTTATTTTGATGTTTCCTGCTTGGAAGCCTTAGTACATAGTTGATGATTTTTCCCCCTTAGGGGTATGAATGTGATATTAATGGTTTGTGTCCCTTTAGGGATTAGAGTGCTATCTAGTAGTCTCGTCTCATCTTTAGAGGTATTGAAATAGTTGTTGCAACTATATGTTCCATTGGAAGTTTTATAGCAGCTTTGGTTATTGATGGTCTTATCGTTGTATTGATGTTCGCCACGTGCTCCTTGGGGGGTCTTATACTAGTCTTTATGTTGCGCATGCCCTTGGAGGTCTTACAACAGTCTTTTGCGATGTGCCAACTTAGAGTGTTATAGTAGCGCTGATGTAGCACACTTTGCCAATTGTTGCATGGAGTCATTGATATTTTTATTTCTTAGTTAATGTTTTACACTTGTTCTTATGTTTGTTTTCTTTGCATGTGTGCCTCTTGGGCCTTACCACAATAAGATATTCCTTCAAATTGTAATTGTGAAATGAATTAGTAGACACTAGGGCTGTAAACGGAAATTACAAGGTATGCATATGTTGTTTCCATGTCCGTATTCATTCAAGTTTTATAATATCCGTATTCGTATCTGTATGCGATGTATATCTTTTAATAACATCTGAATTCATATCCGATGAATATTTATCTAATTTGAATATATCTATATCCAATTATAATTATTAAGGTTCATTTGTTTATAAAAATTCAAATATTTGTTTATAAATATCTGAATATCTATTTATAAAAGTCTAACTATTCTTGATTTAGTAGTGTTTAATCATCATTACTACCATTACTAATTATTCATAATCCTTAACTACTAATTTTTTCTTACTAATTCTTTAATTACTAATTTATACTTATATTTATTTATATATAGATTATGAGATTTCATATTGAAAAATAAAAATAATCTATTATATATAATATATTATATAAAATACTTTTTTAAATATTATTTATCATATATGGATAACAAATTTAGTTATGGATAATCGAATATATAAATAGATATATCCAATGGATATGTATTCGGAGTGGATATTAAATGAATCGGATAGGCAATTACCATATTTGTATCTATTTATAGTTGGATATCTACTAATACGAATAATATCTGCTTTAAATGGACACGAATAATATGCTCTATAAATGGATTTGAATATGAATGGTAAATAAATTTTTGAATATCCATTTACAACCTTAGTAGACACATTTGTAAAGAAACATTAGAATGTCTTTATTAGGATAACCAAAACAAATAAATGATCGCAAGTCATGGAAGTTTTTTATTCATGAAGTAATTGGAAAAAGGTCTAGGTTTTTGAAAATAAAACTTGAAACTAAAAGGAAAATTCTAACAGCTAGAATAACTTTAAAAAAAAAAAAAAAGACTTCAAAGCCTTGCAAAGGGCTTGTATATTCATATTGAAGAGCATCTTCCATTGGTATTACTCTCTTACTTAAGTACTATAACTACATTGGCTTATAGGGCTAAGCTTTTGCCATTATCCTTTAAGCTACTTTCATGGTGCCTCTTTATGTCTGCTGTACTAGCATGTAAAATACTCAATCCTCGGTGTAGCATTCTCTGGCAATGCACTGGTTGTAATAATGCCTTATTTTCCTTTAGGAGTATAGAGCTTCATCTTCATGTGTTATGCCAAAACTCCAACTTGAAAGATGTTTAGAGCTCTTTTCTAATACAACACTATAAATAGATGGGGTCTTGGCTACCAGGAACTTTATCATTTTTGTGATATTTTAGGAATGAGTGCCTAAGGATAGGGGAAAGAGACTTCTAGGAGGGATTTTACCATTTGGCCAACAAATCCCCTTGAAAGGTTGTTCATCTTCTGTGGATAGGCGTTGTCTTCGCCAAGCTGGAGGAAGGCATCATGGAAAGTGATATCTATTGAGCTTCCATGATGTACAACAATTTTCTTTATCTAGAAGTTAACGAAGGAGGCATAAATCACCAAGGCATCATTGTGTTCATCTCTCTTAGTCTCTAGATCTCCTTCTCTAAAGACGATGTTGGATAGTGGTGCACTTTTTATCTCCCTAGCATTGGATATACAAAGAGGACTTGCATTTATCTTATTTTATTTACATGGGCACCTTCCTCGAATTGGATGATGCACTTCTATGACTCCTCTTAAGATTACTGAGATGATATTGTTTGTTTGGTAAGCATCAATGGTCTCATTTATTTCTGGACACAGATTCCTTCTTAAGACTATCTTACCTCTGAGCTACATACTCCTTTAGGTACTCGCTTTACATCTACTTTTCAATCTCATCTTTTAGATTTTGGTAGTCCTTAGTATATCCATGATCGCAATGGAAACAACATCTCTTCTTGAAGTCTTGAAGTTGTTCGCCAATTTTAGGGGTATTGGATCAAACCGTATTATTCAGCAATGACTAGAATGTTTGTTCTTGATGCAATGAGGAGCATGTATTTATAGAATGTTCAGTGAAGAATGTTGATGGGTGTCGAATCCAACAAAATAAATTTCCACTCTAAAGATATGATTTGTAATTAGTGGTGAGTAGGGTCATATTCCATAGAGACTGGTAAATTTTATTTCTTTCAAATTTATTAAATAAAATAGGAAATATAAGGGGATTTTTATGAAATGAAAACATAGAATTTCAAAAGTATAATAAATAAAATAAGAAATCAATGAGAATGAAATCTAGCCTAAGGTAAAAGCTCAGTTTGGTTCACAGATTTGATCATTGATTCATAGATAAATTCCTCTTTCTTGAATAGATTGGTTATAGCTACTCGGGACACTCTAATAACCAATCTTTCCTTATTATCTCAATAACTAAGAGAAGCTCATTAGTTATTTCTCCTTGCCAATAAACAACCTTAAAGAAAAGCTCCTACAATTTAATTTATCGATAGCATTATAAACTAAAGAGACCTAACCTTAGCCAACAAACGCACACAAGTGGGGTTTATTTAGACTAGATTATTTATCCTCATAACATAAATTATGCATATCCAACACATAACTATGTAATTTGCCACAAGCATTAGAACAATTATACAATTACTGATTTAATATTCTAATTGACAGAACAAATATTCTAAGCTATTAAATTTGGGTCCTAAATTCAATAAACCTGAATATTGTAATGAAAACAGAAGATAAATAAATACTCAAGAAATAAGAAATATGAATCAAATTATTTAGATCTCACAAATATTGAAGAACCCAAACTTTGATAATCCTTTAAGCTAGAACAAGAGTTTAGCAACTCATGCTTGAGAGAAAAATGCTAGAAAATTGAATTATGCTAAATGAAATATGATATATCTCCCATGAAAGATTCTTAGTTCTATATAAATAGCCTATTGCTTGTAATGTAACTGGAAAACTAATTAAGAGTCCTACCAGAATAGGAAAATCTAAATTCTCCTAATTAAAGAAAAAAAATTGAAATATTTTGAAAATATATAATTGTCAATAGAGGCTGAATGTCTCATAATTAAATTTGCATGGAGTCTTGGGAAGCAAGACACGTTTGCATTCAAATTATTTCTTTCTTCCATTCCTCATCTCATTGAGAATGCAAATTTTGTTTCAAGTATGTCAAATACTCAATTTTCAGCTATATGTATCTTGAATCTTTGATTTGCTTCTCAAAATATAAAATAAAAGTTAAAATTCAAGAATTAAGCATTTTTATTATTAACAATAAGGGAAAATTATACAATTAAATGACAAATATGCAACTTAACGTATTCTCTCACGCTTAGACAATGTTTGTCCTCAAGCATATAATAGCTATAATTTATCAACTTTTCTCATAATCCTTTCTACCTATTTCTCAACTTATCCCCAATATAGTTCAAATTATCAAATTTTGGAGGGTTGAGTCAAGACACAAGTGAGAACATGTATTTCATAGAAAGAATCTCCTTTTCTTCTTCAAGCTTTTTGGATTTAGTAGACCTTTTATGAAAGGAAGGGTGTGCAACCAAAGAGCTTGTCACCTTATTGTTAGGTTCATATGAATGTTCAACCAAATCTTTAGGTATGACAATCTCTTTTTGTACTTCTTCCACTGTGGTGTTTTCTCATGTCTTCTTACTAGGTCTTTTCAGTGCCTTACCATTCCTTATAGTAATTGTGCCAATATTCTGCTTGGAATTGATAACTGTTTAAAAAGACAGCTTTCCTTTGTATTCCATTTTGCTTATTGAGATGGCTAGCTCACTTATTTAGTTCTCTAGGTTTTAAATGCTTGCTCACATTTCCTGTTGAAATTGTTGAGTGCTAGTCGCAAGTGATTTAACAATCTCTTCAAAAGACATACCTGTATTTGAAGAGGATAGTTGTTGCGGAGAGGGCAATTTTTGTTTGAAGTGTTGGTAGTTTTGCAATCTCTTTCCATAACAAAAATTCGGATGATCACTCTATCTTGGGTTGTAGGTGTTTGAGTAGAAACCATACTTCCTTGTGGTGGTCTAGGGAATTTTCCTACTAGATTTATTTGTTTGCAAAAATCCTCTTGGAGCGTAGGGTATATATTTATAGGATGACCAACGTTAGCACAAATCTCACAAGCCTTGATTTGTTGCTTATTTCCAACAACTAATTGCTGAACAAGAAAAGTTAAAGTGAAAATCTAATACTCAAGAAATGAATTACTTACCTTATTGGCCAATTTATGAGGGTTCCAAAAGTATCCAAATTGTTGGGAGTTGGTAGCTATTGTAGAAATTAATTCTCTAGCTTTGCTCAGAGTTTCATTTACTATAGCTCCTTGATTTGCTGCATCCATCATTCTCCTTTCCATTGGTAAAAGTCCTTCATAAGTCTCTCAGTAATACCATGCTTTGGGTGGCTTGTGCTAAGTTGTTTAAACCTTTCCTAATATTCATGAAGGTTCTCCATGTCTCTCTAGCTTATCCCACTGATCTCTTTCCTAATGTTAGTAGCGTGTGAAGTAGGGAAAAACTTCTCAAGAAACAACTAGCCATTTTCATCTATGTAGTGACAGAGCCAGGGGTAGATGAAATAATCAATCCTTAGCTTTATCTATTAAGGAAAACAAAATAGCTTGCAACTTGACACTCATTGGGATTTCATAGTCGAGCACACAACATAAAGCACCTTCAAATGCTTACAGGGATCTTCATTCTCCAAACCATGGAAAATGGATAATAGATGGATTAACCAAGATTTTAACTCAAAAGTTGTTTCCAACTCTAGATATTCAATACAAAGCATTGTTGAGTCAATTCCAATTCTCCTAACTTCCTTAAAGTTCTTTCATAAGCCATTGTTTCTTCTTGTTCTGAATTGCTAGAACTGACAAAATAAGGTGTATCTAGATCGACATTCGAACATGACGATTTGTCTTTTTTTTTGCACTTTAGTCATCTTTTGCAATCTATGATCAGTCTTCTCAATCTTAGGATCATATTGAAGTTCATCTATATGAGAAGATCAAGGTATTAAAAGAAACAAAATTATTTGACACCAATCCCCGACAATGGTGCCAAAATTTGATAGGTGTTGAATCCAACAAAGTAAATTCCTACCCTAAAGATATGATTTGTAATCAATGGAGAGTAGGGTCATATTCCATAGGGACTAGTAAAATTTATTTCTTTAAAATTTATTAAATAAAATAGAAAATATAGTGGGATTTTTATGAATCAAAAACTTAGAATTTCAAAAGTAACATAAATAAAATAAGAAATCAATGAGAATGAAATCTAGCCTAAGGTAAAATCTCAATTTGGTTTACAGATTTGATCATTGATGCAAAGCTAAATACCCCATTCTGGAATAAGCTAGTTATAGTTGCTTAGGACGCTCTAATAACTAATCGCTTATCACTATCGTGATAACTAAGAGAAGCTCGTTAGTTATTTCCTTTACCAATAAAAAATTCTAAAGAAATGCTCCTAGAATTTAATTTATGAACAATATTATAAACGAGAGAGACCCAACCCTAGCCAACAAACACACACAAATGGGGCTTATTTAGACTAGATTATTTATCCCTGTAACATAAATTATGCATCTTTCTACACATAACTATGTTATTCACCAAATGCATTAGAACAATTAAACAATTACAAATTTAATGTTCTAATTGACAGAACAAATATTCTAAGATATCAAATTTGGGCCTTAAATTGAATAAACCTGAATATTCGTAATGAAAATAGAAGATGAGTAAATACTCAAGAAATAAGAAATGTAAATCAAATTAATTAGATCTCACAGATATTAAAGAACCCAAACTTTGATAATCCTTTAGGTTGGAACAAGAGTTTAGCAACTTATGTTTGAGAGAAAAACGTAGGGAATTAAAATATGCTTAATGAAAAATGATAGATCTCCCATGAAAGATTTCTAGTTCGATATAAATAGCCTACTACTCTTAATGCAATTGTGAAACTAATTAAGAGTCCTACCAAAATAGGAAAACCTAAATTCTCTTTATTAAAGAAATAGAATTGAAATATTCCAAAAATACACAATTTTCAAAAGAGGTTGAATGTTTCCTAATTAAATTTGCATACAATCTTAGGAAGCAAGACAATTTCATATCTAAATTATTTCTTTCTTGTATTACTCGTCTCCTCGAGAATGTAATTTTTGTTCCAAGTATGTTAAATACTCGATTTTGAACTGCATTTAGCTTGAATTTTTAGTTTGCTTCACAAAATATAAAATGAAGTTAAAATCCAACAAATAAGCAAATTTACTATTAACCAATAAGGAAAATTATACGAATTAAATAACAAATATGCAATGTAAAAAATATGCTGGCAATTTCTACTTCTTATTACTGCTGCTTTCTTTTTCTCAAGAGTTGTGCTTACTAGCATTGAGAGAGGATTGCCTCCTCTATTCAAATATGCTTTCCACTCAAACAAGGAGTTCTTCTAGGATGAGGGGCAACTTCTGTGCTATAAACTTTTGGAGTTTTGGATACTTTAGACTTTGTTGCATAGTGCTAGACAAAAGCTCCTAGCTAATGTATAGGATTTCAGCACTACTTGGACCAATAAGTTGATATAGTCTTTTAAGGGCTCTCCATCTTTTGCTTGATGTTGAATAGGCAAGTCGCCGTTTTCAAGTACTTATGGTGATGGAAAATTTATGGTGGAAATGTGTCGCCAGATTCTTCCAGCCAATAATGGATCCTCTCAGCATTTGATTGAACCATGTAAATAGCAAGCTGCTTCACTCAAGTTATAAAGCTCCATTCTTGCTAGGAAGCTGTCAAGGTGTTATTGGAGATCAATAATAAAGTAAGTTGGCCATCTTTGTATTAGGAGAGAGTGACTCCAAATGGAATATGTCTTAGGAGAGCAACAACTAGGGAAAGATATTCGCTTTAAGCTCCTTTTTGCACTGAGAGATTGTTAAGTGAGTAGAAACTTGACCATAGTAGACAATCATTGCGATGGGCTAATTTAGACAGAAGACTGCATATCCATGTGTTTAGATAGAGAAGGGACAATATCCCATTCTTCATGCATCTTATATTTTGTCCCCTTCAGGGATGAAGAGGCTTCCCAATTCTGGCATGAGGACGAGGGTTGTCCTTAAAGGTGACATATGTTAGTATATTTAGCCATAATTTAGCCGTAGCTTATGCGGATGCATTCTCCACTATCTTCATCAGTGCTTCTTAAGTCATTTTCAACATTAGTCCTATAGGAGGTGTAACTTGCAAGCATATGTCTTATTTAGGAGTTGGTGCACTCTAGGTGTTGGCTCTAATGCTAGATAGAACTATGCTTATGATAGATTGTTGTTTACATTCTTACGTCGTGGTGTGACTTGAGCACTACCGTCTTGAACTCTAGATCTTATTTGCATCCTCAATATTTGTCACTTTAGAAGAGAGTTCCCATGAGCAGTGCTAAAATGATGTTGCACGAAAAGTCAAAAATAGAATTGGTGTCCATTTAGAAAATCAACAAAATGAAATGGGCTTCTGTTTCTAGATTGCATTTGTATAGAGCAAGAGCTCAATTTTTTATTTTTTATTATTTATTTATTTTTTTTATGAATGTTTAGATGCCTTTTGTTTTTAGCTTTAGGAGTTTTTTTATAATGGTAAATGGAAAAAAATCATTCACATTAGGGTGGAGCTAGATATTTCCAAACCTTTATCGGAAGATAGTTTGGAAATAGTCTACTAATAAAGAGTGCCACGTTGAAATAAGGTATGAAAGGCTGTTAAACTTTTCATTTTTTGTGGTATCATGGGACATAAATTTCAAAACTGTTCAGAGTGTGTAAGGAACAAATGTCCAAGCATTGATCTTCTCCAATGTAGTAACTAGCTTAAGTTTGAAAGTTTCTTGGTTACCAGACTAGCATGTCTTCATTCTAACTTATCCATTGAATACTTCCTTCTAAACCTAAAGCTCATCGTTGTGCCAAAAATGTTCCATCATCTTTGGCCTTTCTTTAAAAAGAATCACCAAATTTGAGTGCTTCTGGCAAACCATCACAAATCTTATCAAAGTTTGGTGTAAACCTGCTAACTAATCCCTTGGCCTAAGTAATCTACTCCATTGGTACACAAAAACCCACATTCCAAATCACCACATTAAATGATCGTATCTCTTCATTAATTATTCCTAGTACTAACTGGCTAATCTAGCCCATATATATGAAACCTTAATCAATAATCTAGTAGAGAACACCTTTGATTCCTACCCTTACTTCATATCAATCAATTCTTCCTTTGCTATTAGGCCTTTGAAACTCAATATTAACAACTTAAGCCCAATGACTCAATCTCAAGCCCTCTCAACAACTGATCAATTTGGCCTAACTATTATGTCATATCCCTTATTCAATAGACCAGAAAGATGCCACCAGATAGACTAAAACAAATAAAAATAAAAGAAGGCCCTTTGGACAGTGAGTTGAGAAGTCTTCATATCTCCCTCGAATTTTTTCCTCCTAGTCCCCTTATGATATTTGAGGAAAAAGATAGCTCCCACAGCCTGGATTCTTTCTATCTTTTGATCAGACCATCAACCAAGTCATAAGCAATATGGAAAAGGTTGTGCTGACACTATAGCGTAAATTTTTTAAAGCTCTAAGATTCCCAAAATCTTTTACCAGAAATATGGTTGTCAACTTCTCCTTCTTAGAACTTCACCAACCAAAAGTCTCATAAGTTGTTATCAAGTAAATACTAGACTCATCCTTTGATACTGATGACCTAAATGGTCCACATGAGTGATCCATCAATGAAAATCCTTGCCTAGAATTGTCATGGGTGAGCCTGGCTTAAGACAGTGAGATCGCTATAGGCTCTTCTTTCTATTAAACATCTTGACATTTTGTTTGTTTGGGACATGAAAACTGAATACACCATAAATATTGTCAATACCCTTTACTCAACTAACCTTTAGAATATAGTTTTTGTTCACCCTCATGGCCTAGTAGGAGGCTTAGGCCTCGCTTGGTCCAACAATGTAAATATTGACTTTGTTTCATAAGGATCCCGGCTTATATTAACTCTGGTGACTAACCTATCACACAATGATACTTTTTAGCTTCTTATCTATATCCATTACCCATATTATTTAGCTCTCAAACGTATTTTCTAAGATTTTATTCATGAAACTATTGAAGCTTTCAATAGAACAATTCTGGTCGTTGTAAATTTTAACAATATCATGAATAATCAAGAGAAAAAAGTAGCAAAATCATGGAGAAGCATCTCACTTTTGCCTCTTTGATGAGTTCAATTCCCTTGGGCTGATTGCCTTAGATTTGAAGGATACAAATATACTTGGAACAACAAACTGAATGGTCTTGCCAACATCCAATAGCGTCTTGATCATGTAGCAGCCGACTTTGAAAGGATGCTCCTTTTTCCATTATCAAAAGTCTCTCATCTCCTTGCCATTACTTCAGGCTATAATCCTATTATTCTTAATAGTGACCTTAATCTTCCTTAAGGATTGAAGCCATTTCACTTTGAAAATATATGGTTACTTGACCTCTTTTGTAGAGATGCGGTTCTAGAAGGTTGGCAAACTAATGTTATATGGTCTTCTCAAGTGATTCTCTACAATAAAATCAAAAATACCCAAAAAACCCTTTCAGATTAGAACTAATCCTCTTTTGGCTACATTCAAACAAAGATCATAAGAACAAAAAGTCTCATCTTTGATTGCCAAAAAGCTGATCAATCCCTAGATACTTTAACTAGGGAAAGCTTACTCCAAGTTGAACTTGACCATCTCTATCAAAAATAGAAAGCCTTTTGGAAACAAAATACAAAGACTAGGTGGCTCCAAAACAACCATGGGAATACAAGATTCTTCCATCTCTCTACTATTGTTCATGCAAAGTTTATTCATATTTCATCATTGTTAAATCTCAATAATGAACATGTTTCTTCTTGGGTTGATATTAGAGATGTGGCTGTGGATTATTTTAAGGATATTTTCAAGTCAAACTACCATAATTGGTCCTCTCAAGAAGAGAAAGAAAGCACCTGCTAAATTCCAGCACTAGTAGAAATAAAAAAGTTTTATTCTTTATGGATTCCAACAAACGTCAGGGTCTTGATGGCTTTCTTCCTTCATTTTTTAATAACTATGGCCTATTACAGTCTCATTTTCTCATGCAATGAGATCTTTCTTCAAGCTAAGTCATCTTACCATAACCTTCAACCACACTTTCAAAACACTTATTCCCAAAGGTGATAATGCCAACTGTATAAACCAATATTGGCTGATTAGTCTTTGTAATGTTCTGTATAAAATCATCTCAAAAATTCTAGCGAATCATCTCAAGCTTTTTCTTAAACGATTCATTTCTCTATTTCAAATAGCTTTTGTCCAAGGCAAGAATATCCATGATAACATGTCACTTCTAAGGAGATTTTTCACTTCCTAAACCACAAAAAGGGGAACAATTGTTTCATGGCTATTAAAATTGATCTTTCAAAAGCTTATGATAGAATTAATTAGGATTTTGTCTATTGTATATTGGATAACATTGGCCTCCCTAGTAAGTTTGTCAATTGGATCCAATAATGCATTTTAACTCCTTCCAACTTGGTTCATATTAATGGCTCTTCCGTTAGTTTTTCCAAAGCTCCCAAAGGAATCAAATAGGGGGAACTAGTCTCTTTATTTCTCTTTATTATTGCTATGAAAGATTTTTCTAGACACCTCTGCAATTAACATGGAGCTTCTAACTTTAAAGGGATCAAATTTGCTTGAGTAAGACCTTGTATTTCTTATCTTTTTTATGCTGATAATCCCTCCATATTTTGTATAGCTTTAGTCACTGATAACATCTGTATCCACCATCTTCTATTAAAATTTTATAGTTGGTCAGACTAAGAAATCAACCAGGAAAAATCCTTTATCCACTTTTCCAAAAATGTCCCAAATGATACCTGAGCTGCAATTAGATCTATTTTGAGGATGGGAAAATGTTTGCATAAATTTAAACACTTAGGATTTCAATTATGCAACCATTAGCCTAAAAATGAAGAATAGAATCAGCTACTCTAAGAAATGAGAAGAAAACTTTTGGGATGGAAGGCTAATAATTTATCCCAAGATGGTAGGACCATTCTTATCAAAAGTGTTGCTCAAACTATCCTTTCTTACTACTTGGTAGTTTCCCTCATCCCGAAATCAATTTGTGTGAAAATGGATGAAATTATGAGAGACTTTTTGTGGGGTTTTTGTTCAAATATAAAAGGAATCTACTTAAAAAGTAGGGATGCTTTTTGTACCCTCATCCCCCCCAAGAAAAGCTATCAGATTTCAAAAGATGAAGGATTTTAACAAAGCTCTTATGACAAAACTTGCATGGAAATTGGTTAACTCAATGAATCAAATGTGGGTGTACCTGATCAAGATCAAATGTCTGAAGAAAGAGAGTTTTCTTAATAGTGCCAATCTATTCCCTTTATCATCATGGTTGTTTAAAAACCTTTGCAAATGTAAAGAGCTTATTTCAAAAGAAGCTTGTTACTAAATTTTCATGAACTCTTTGGTTTGAATTTGGGAAGACCTTTGGATTCTTTGTCTTCCCAACCATAAGCCAGTATCTCGTCATCTTATAGACCTTCAAATTGATGAAGCATGTTTGGTTCGTGCACTTCAAGTTGAAGAAATGTGTGATTGGAATTATCCATTAATCTAGAGCCTCATTTGTGATGTAACAATAGATGCTATTCAATGAATTAGAATCTCTCCAGCACAAGAGACAAAGAAGTTAGTTTGGGTTCTGTAACGCCCTAAGAATTTTCTTTAGTTGTATTAATTTATTGCTATTATTAGTATCTCTATGAATTTTAACTTAATAATTATTTTAGAAGTTTGTGGTCAATTTATAATTTTAACAAAATTGATTTCATTTTATTTGAAACTTTTAGGCTAAATCACAAATTTTAAGGACTTAATTACACAACTTTGAGAAAGGCTTTGTTTTGCATAGAAGGCCCAAAGTCAATTGAGGGTCAACCTTTATTTTTATAAGTTCCTAGAATTAATTGCATTATTCTAATTCTTTCTAGGGTCAATTTTGAAATTTTGGAAATAGCCTTATAAGTATCACAATTTCTATTTTCACCCCTATTTCATTTCATCTCTTCACCACGATCACACCCTTTTCCCTTTGGCAATTTCTCTGACCTTGATTTTTCTTCAAATTATGTTTTGTTTATCTTTATCCTCACACTCTTAGCATCACAACTATACCTCATGCAACATCTTACTCTATCATTTTGCCAAAAAGAATATGAAGACCTAGTTGATCATGGCGAAAATTACTGGATGACGGTAGAGTGGGGTTGAGTTGGGTGTTCTAGGTAGTGAGGGTTTGTGTTTCCAGTATGAGGGAGCTAAGGTTGCATTTGCATTAAGTTTTTGTGAGCTACCAATGATGAATTTTGAAGAAAACCTCATAGTAACGGACGGTGGTGCAGTTTCCATTTGGTGTTGATTGAGGCCCTTTACAATAGTGAAATTTATAGTTGGTGGTGGTGTTGAATAGTTCTTGTTGAGAGAAACAGTTTAGTAGTGAAAGTTACCCATTCTGGCAGCAATGGATGGCGACAGTGCAGTAGTGGTGGTGAGGCAGAATCTATTTCTTGACATGGTGATCGTAATAGTGGTCTTAGTTATGGGATCCAAGGTTTCGATTAGGTGATTTGTGGGTAAAATTGTTAGAAAAAGCTTGATTATATATACATATATATTGCTATATTGTACTATTTGAACCTTGTATCCAAGCAAGAATAAGTTTATCATGGATTATATACATATACAAGAACTATGCATGGCTAGAATATTATAATTGTGGTCTTGGATATGTTGTACTATATGCCAAATTGGATTAATGAGTTTAATAAGGAATTAAATCTTAATTCGTGGATAATAGGACTTAAATGGTATTTTTGGGATTAATTATGAAAAACTTAGCAATAATTGTGACCTTAAGTTAATATTATGAAAGATTGTTTAAGTAAGGACTAGTGTATTTTGATAAATGAAATAGATGTGAAAATCTAGATTATTTTGGATGATGCTGATTTTTTTAGCCATTATTGGGGTAATAGTGTTATTTAAGCTTTGAACTATTATGTTAACAAATTAATTAGTGAATTTGGATTATAAAAAGCATGATAGTAATATATTGGGAGTCAAACATAGATTTTGACTATAATTTTGCTCTCTTGATTAGGTGATGAAGAGGTGAGTCCCAAGGACTAGTGAACTGTTGTTTTGGGGTACATTTCCTAAGATAATGGAGGTGATGGTCTGCCATTTTGGTCTTGTTATTCCTATATATTCTTGTGGTATAACTCTTGTAAAGGTTAACTCGCTTGATTGTACTTGCTTGTGATTGCTTGAATGTTATTTGCTCGTTTTATTGAAATTTGTACTTGATTATGTACTTGTTCATAATTAGTTATTTGATTTGTATACCCTTATGAGGGTTAATACTTGTTTCACTCTATTGAGTCGTTCTTATTTGTTCGAGTGCCCAAAACTCTCTTTTATCTTGATCAGTAATTATTCTAATTGGTACTTGTCTCTGTTTGGTACTTATTTCCATCTTGAATTGTTATTAGATGCCTAGCCGGCATACTTACTAGTTTGCATTCTGTTATCTAGCAAGTTGGCTTAACTGTACTTGTTAGCCATTAAAATATTACCTTGTCGGCAAATTTAATTGCTTGATTGGTACTGTTGTCCTTGTTGTGCCTGCATGGAGATAGTACTCGATTAAGTGCCAATCCTATATGAAATACTGGGATACATGGGGCATGCCTTGTAGTTCGCTTTGGGTGTCTATGATACATTAAGCAACCTATTTAGGTATCAGTGGTACGCTAAGCAATCCACTTAGGTATCTACAATATGCCATACAGCCTATATAGGTAATGTGCTATACAATCTATTTGGGCATGCCAATTGTATGCTAAGCTATCACACTTTGGAAGTATTTGTTTGATTAGTATAAGGTGAATCGATATGCATGTCTTAACTTATTCTATTGAAATGCATATACTATTAGGGTTTGCTTTTTCGTTCTCATTTCTTACTTGATTATGATATGTTCTTGGAGTAATAAGGTAGGAAAGTTTCCTATTTGCTATTCTAGTTTTTGCTTGAATCATAACAGTGCTTGTATTACTTGTTGATTTAAATCTGTTAAGATGCTCTTTTCTTGATAGGTTTCTACTACTGCTTAATACATTATCCCTTACTAAGTCTGTAGGACTTACCCTTATTTCCATTAATCTTGCGATAAGGTAGAGTAGGAATGTAACATTTTGATCTAGAATGAAAAGATATTTCTTTTGGAATAGACTAGGTGTGCTTATGTATATATGGGTTATTAGAATGTTATATGTAAACATAGAGATGTTGAGATATGTTAGGGTCAATAAGGTTACCTTTAGGTTGCGTATATATTTTGTTGAACATCTAAAGAATTGAACATTGGCATGATTACTGATGTTTTGTAGTAATAGGTAAGATGAAATTTCCATTACTTATGGTATAATGACATTTGAAAGGAATTTTATGGGTATATTATTGGTATTACTAGTTTAGATTTAAGATTAAATTATTTTTCATATCTCAGCTTGGGGTTACCGTGAGTGAGGTGTCATAGGTGGTATTAGAGCATAGGTGTAGACGACCTAGGTGTTGAATAAGCAATAGAATTATAACGACTTTTGTTTGGTTTAGTTTGAATATGCACTTAGAGTTATGATAGGACTATTAGAGTATGATAGGATTGTTAAAAGGTTATAGGATCTTAAGGCATTGAGAATAAATTCTATTACTTGATATTAATGAAATAGATTCTTGTAACTTTATTACAGGATAGCTAGTAGCTTTAGCAAAGGAAAAGAACCCATGAATGAAGATAATGTTGAAGACTTGAGGAAGAAACTTATAGCTCTTATATAGGAAAAGAAACACCTTTCCTAAACATGCTAAAGGCTTGAAGCAAAGCTTTATGATATGTATGGGATTGTGCAAAATGGAAGATTGGAAATAAGTCGATGGAAGTTAGTAGTTGGGGCAAGATACTTTATGCTTGATAGGATGATGGAAAGTGCTAAAAGAGAAGAGATTTGTGTAGGAATAGTAGCTAACTAGATTCAAGAGCTTTGAGAGATATATATCCAAATGGAAGAAACGTTCAAAATACTAGAGGCTGAGTATAGAAAGATAATAGACGTGCCCCTTCTCATAATGGAAGAGATCAGTAGAATGATGGCACATTACCACCAAGCCATAGATCAAATGATTGGGGTAGGCATTGGTATTGACATTGAGCCAGGACCCTTAAGAGTTTGTTATTTCTTCAGTCAAGAACATCAGTCGGATGTGCATATTGAGGAGAGACTAGCTAGGGACCCAGTGGAGGCACCTGTAGTAGATTTTGTGGAGAAAAACCTTGAGAAGGACTTGAATGATGTTGTAGAGGTTCCTAAAAAGCCTACAAAGATCAAGGGTGACGACGATGAAAGGCTATAGACGATGAACAATGTTGAAGATTTTAAGTCTAACTCACAGATGCCAATGATTCAGATTAGGTGACCTGATGGCTATGTGCTTGCCTAATTTTGTGTGTATAGACTAGTAGTATCAATAACATATAGCTTGTAATGTGGCTATCTTTGTTTTCTCTATTCTTATATCTATATATATTTTCAATGCCCCATCATTCTACTTTGACTGGGCGGTCATCTAGTTCAGTGTTTTAAACTTGCGTGTGACTTTTAACTATGTTAATATTAGCTTATTGTTAATGACTTTTATCTATAAATGACTATATATTAATTTTCTTTGTCAGTTTAAGCTGTTAAAGCTTTGTGATTTGATTTGATTTATCTTATTTTTATTTTTTTTCTCTAATGATGGATGGGTCATTGATAGCTGAGGCTTGATTTGCGGCTTATGTTCGCAAGATTGAACAGTGGTATCTTGAGTAAGTAATGGCTTCCAGGGGTAGTGATGATATTTTGGCACCAACAAGAACGGGTTTGAGAGGAAGACCTGCAGGCCATTGAGCATATGTGTCTTGTACTCCTAGACAGAAGACAACTTCTTAGCCACAACCAATTCCTAATAAGAAAGTTTCTCAAACTCCTTTGATAAATCAGTAAGTTAAGGATCCTGTAATAAAGCTAGTGCATTAAGAGAGGCAAAGACATGGGTAATTGGCTAATAGAGCTGGAGTAGCAGAAACAATTTTGAAAAATTGAGCTTTGGAAAGATTTTTGTGATTTTAGCCCCCAAAATTATTTAGAGTGTTGGATGATCGTAAGGCAGAAGAATGGCTGGAAGATTTGGACAACATATTTAGGACTTTATGAATTCCAGGTGAACAAAGAGTACGATTTGCCATGTTCTTTTTAGTGGGGCCTACAAGAAATTGGTGGAGGATGGTTTAACGCAGCTAGACAGATATAGGAACTTTCTAGACCTGAGAAAATTTTACTCAGGAATTCAAGGATAATTACATGCCTCTGATGACTAAATAGGCATAGAAAAGAGAATTTATGGATTTGATCAAAAGAAATCAATTTGCTAGTCCATATGAGGTTGCATTCAGCTAGTTAGTACAATATGCCCCATATGTTCAAAGGGATGAGAGTCTGCAGACTAGACAATTCGTGCAGAGCTTACGGCTAGAACTAAGAAGGGGCTTGGCCATATAGGATTTGTAGAATTTCAATATAGTTATAAGCAAAGCTTTACAACTAGAATTAGAGTTTCAAGAAATTTGGAAGATTGATGATAGATGTCGAAAGGAAGATCGCATCTAAGAGGGCACAATGGCACTAGCAAAAGGTAGCTTAGAACCTAAGTTGGAAGTATTTCTCAATAAAATCCTTAGACTAACAAAATGATAGAATTAGATCAAGGTAAGGCACCGATGAGGTGTGGATTCTACAGAGCATCGGGTCATGAAAAAATAGAATGCTAGAAGAAGTAAAGCAAATGGTTGCGTTGTGGAGATGATTAGCATTTCATAAAAAATTGCCCTAAAATAAAAGGTCTACCACCTGTTGGGAAAGGAAAATAGGTAATTGAAACTGATAGGAAACAGAAAATTCAAGCTCATGCCTATGCTCTTACGGGTGAAGATGCTCCTGATCCTAACAAAATGGTGGAAGGTACATTTTCTATCTTTGATATTTTTGGTAAAATATTATATGACCCTAATGCCTCACATTTCTTTATATCTATTGCATTATATCAAAAATTGAATATACAGCTTGAGACCATGACTTGTCAGGTAAAGGTTCAAACACCTTTGTGTGTAGGGTTAGTGATAGATATTATGTATGGAGATTGCTTGATTAGGATTGGAGATTGAGTGTATACTGACAATCTTATACAAATGCCCATATAAGGTTATGATTTGATACTTGGATGGATTGGCTATATCGTCACTAGGCATAGGTGAACTATTTCACCAAGTGTATCACACTCGATGGAGAGATGTTAATATCAACATGCCACTCAGTAGATGACGCATCCCCAGTACTAGTTATCTCGATAATATAGGCCAAATAGATTATGAGAGAAGATGGGTAGGAATTTTTGGCATACCTTATTAATAAGCCTTAGGACATCATTAAACTTGAGAATGTTGAGGTAATAGCAGAATATTTGGAAGTATTCCCTAAAGAATAGAATTTACTACCCTCGGATAAGGAAATTGAGTTTGTCATCCACACTCTCCCTAGAGCCACACCCTTTTCCAAAACTCCTTACTGAATGGCACCTACCGAACTTAAGGAGTTGAAGAATCAACCTCAGGAGTTATTACAGAAAGGGTTCATCTGACTGAGCACATCTTTATGGAGAACCCCAATATTGTTCGTTAAAATGAAGCATAGAACCCTAAGGATATGCATTGATTATAGGAAATTGAATAAGGTCACCATTAAGAATAAGTATCTTTTACCCATGGAAAAGAATTATTCGATTTGTTGCAGGGGTCGAGAATCTTCTTAAAGTTAGATCTAAGGCAAGGGTATTATCAATTGAAGATCAAGAAAGAGGATATTCCTGAGACTACTTTTAATTCTTAATATAGTTATTTTAAATTTATGGTGATGCCTTTCAGGCTGACCAATGCACCAGAAGCGTTCATGGACTTGATGCACTAGATTTTTAGACCATACTTAGACTAATTTGTAGTTATCTTCATTGACGCCATTCTGGTGTTCTCCAAACCTAAAGAAGAATAGGCAAAACACTTGTACCTTATTCTCAAAACTCCAAGAGAAAACATGCTGTATACTAAATTTAGCAATTCCAAATTTAGGTGGAGAGAATTGGCTTTTTAGGGCATGTCATCACCTAGAATGAGATCAAACTTGACGCCTATAAGGTGGAAGTAATAGTCAATTGGAAGTAGCTTGGAAATGTCATTGAAGTTTGAAGCTTCTTAGGGTTAGTTGGCTATTATTGAAGATTTGTTCAAGATTTTTCTGAGATAGTTGATCCATTAACCAAGTCGACATAGAAGGATTAACCTTTTAATTGGAATTATGATTGCAAGAGAAACATTCAAGAGTTAAAATAATAGCTAACTATGGCTCATGTCTTAGCTTTTCCAAATGGTCTGGAGGGCTTTGTGGTATATAAAAATGCTTCTAATAAGAGGTTGGGATATATTGATGTGAAACAGGTGTGTTATCACTTATGCCACTAGAAAATTGAAACCTTATAAAGAAAACTACCCAACACTTGATCTAGAGCTAGCTGTGGTTATACTTGTGTTGTCAAAATAGAGGTATTACCTTTATGGTGCTATATTTGAGGTGTACACTGACCACATGAGCCTTAAGTATTTTTAGTTACAAAAGGAGCTAAGCATGAGGTATCATCGATGGATGGAGTTGTTGGGAGACTATGATTTCTGTATCACCTACCATCCTAGAACAACTAATAGAGTAGTCAACATATTGAGTCAGAAAGCTGGGTTGGCTTGTCTACAAGCAACAGGAACATCTAAGAGCCAAAAGTTGGGTTATGTGCTAAGATTAAAAGAGCATGCTTGGGTGGTTGAGACAAAGGTACAACCAAAATTGTATGACAAAATACAATAGAGATGAAAGGATACTAAGATAGAAAGAAAATGTTAGAAGTGCCGAGGGATTAGAGTTTAATGCGAATAATCAAGGTACCCTCCTATTTCAGAAAATGATATGTGTATTGGAAGAAGTCAAGGAAAAACTATTAAAAAAAGCTCACAAGACAAGATATATGATACATCCAGAGGTGCAAAAATGTATCAAGATTTAAAGAAATAGTTCTAGTGGAACGGGATGAAAAAAGATATAGCAGATTATGTGCAAAAGTACCTAACTTATTAGCTAGGGAAGGCAAAACACCAATGATCATTAGGGTTGTTTTAATCACTCCCAATTCCTAATTAGAAGTAGGAATTGGTCACCATAGATTTTGTGATTGGTTTGCCAACGACCTAGGGAGGATACGATAGTACCTGGGTTGTAATAGATAGCTTAACCAAGTCAGTGCATTTTCTGCCAGTTGGAACACATTACTAGGTTGAAAAACTAATAGAGTTGTATGTCAAGAAAATTGTTCAACTACACGAAATTGTATCAGATTGAGATCCAAAATTTACATCAAGGCTTTGGAAGAGTCTACAAGAGCATCAGGGAACAAAACTAAGGTTCAGTTCTACTACACACCCACAAACAGACGAACAATTGAAACAAGTTATGTAGATTTTGAAGGATATGCTAAGGGCTTGTGTGCTAGACTTTGGAGAAAGTTGGATGCAGCACCATCCATTGATCAAATTTGCTTATAACAATAGCTATTAGTCAACAATTCAGATGGCACCATATGAAGCCCTATATGGTAGGAAATGTCGATCTCTAATGCACTGAGATTTGGAGGAGCATAAGGGTAACATTGATCAACCTCCGAGTACTATAAGACCTAAGTTGATACAAGAGACAATTGAAAAAGTGCAAGTAATCAAGCCAAAAATGAAAGCAACCAAGGATAGATAGAAGAGTTACGTAAATACTCGAAGGAAGGATCAAGAGTTTAAAGTTGGAGATCAAGTATTTCTCAAAGTTTTCCCAAGAAGAGAAGTCAGAAGAATTGGTAAAAGAGGTAAACTTAGCTTGAGATATGTTGAACCCTATGAGATATGTGAGAGGATAGGACTAGTTGCGTATTGTCTCATGTTACCCTAAGATTTGAAAAGGATACATGAAGTCTTCCATGTGTCGCAACTTTGGAAGTACTATCTTGACCCTTATCACATCATATCACCTGAATGCATGCAATTAAAAGGTGACCTAACGTATGAAGAGCAGCCCGTACAAGTCTTGGCTCAGTAGGTTCAAAGCTCAGAAATCAAAAGATTTCCCAGGTGAAGATGTTGTGGCACAACCATAAACATCAAAGAAGCAATATGGGAGAAAGAAGATCTCATGCGCGAACAATATTCTGAACTCTTCTGACTTTCAGGTGAGAATTTGGGGACTAGATTCTTTTAAGGGAGGAGTTTGTGATGCCTCTAGAATTTTCTTGATTTATATTAATTTATTTCCAATATTAGTATCTCTATGAATTTTAACTTAACAATTATTTTTAGAAGTTTTGTGGTCAATTTATAATTTTAACAAACTTGATTTCATTTTATTTGAAATTTTTGGGGCCAAATTACAAATTTTAAGGACTTAATTGCACAACTTTGAGTCGGGGTTTGCAGATTGAAAATTAAAGATAAAAATGTATTTTATATTGATTTTTGTAGTGAATATATTTGGACTAATGGTATAAAGTGATGACTTTGCAGGTTGAAAATGGTATAGTATAAAAGTAATAATGAAAATAGTATTTTAATTTATTGTGAGTTTCATTATTTTTATTATATTATGTAGGTCAAATAATGTTAGGGCAAAAAGTATAATTCACTTCTATTGCTGGTCCCATTGTCCTGTAAGAATAAAAAAACAAAGCCATTGTTTAATTTATTAGTAAGTTTTAATTATTTTTAAATCAGTAGAATGCCAGTTTTAATCAACAAAATAGGCGCATATGTTTGTAAATGATGGTTTGTCGATATGGAACTAAGAAATGTAATATTTCTTTGTTATGAGTCCTGATAAAACAACAAACAATTTTATGACTTCAAGTAATAGAAGCCAAAAAAATAAAAAAGAAAAATGTAAACAAACAAGCAAGTAAAATGTGGCTATAGTTTTGATACAAGGGGAGTACTAATTAGCAACCTTTTAAGGAATGATTTTTAAAATTTTAGGTACTAGAAACCCAGTCAAGGATTTTTCCTTTTATACATTGTTCCATGAATGTCTACAAGTAGCACTTCGTGGTTTTCCAAAATCTATGATACCGTGATAAAATTATTGAAATAATCAATACTTCTTCACGAAAATTTTGGAACGGTGTCCATTAATATAATAGCAAAATTATTTCATATTTTTCAGAGGTGATTAGATGAGCTAATTATATAAGCTTTTCAAGATGTGTTATAAGATGTTAGAGATCAACTTATAAGATATTACAAAACTTTTTGGTAATTTTTACAAAAAAAATCTTATAAACTTTCAAAATAAGTTGTTAGGAGACTAATGTTTTATGAGTTCAAAGATCTTATTTGACTTAAACACTTTACAAGTTTATTTTTAAATTAATATTTAACACCTTATAAGTTTTAAAAAATATTTTATAAAATATAAGAATTTATTAAATATTTTAAATATTTATTTTAGATATCCCTTGTTTTATTGTCCAATTGTAACATATTGACCTTCATAACTAAGTCCAATCCAAAAGGTTTTAAGCGGAGTTCTTAATTTACATGCTTGACAAAGTCTAAGATGGAATAATATAATACTCAACTTTACTCCTACAAACGTGCAATTGACGATAAAAATATAAGTGTTCCGTATGCAGTTATTAGGTTAAACTTTAAAGATAACATGTCACTTCTTTTGGAAGTTGTCTGGTCAATCGTATAATTTTAAAATTCTATCAATAATATTTTAATTTTTAAAAGTTAATGAAATGTACTAATATATCTTATTCCAGCTAAATGATAGGGACTGGTTCAATTCCCATAAGAAATAGTTGGGAACCAGCAACAATTTTTCTTAAAAAGAATATTCAGTAAAAATATTAGAGGAGTAGCTTTACTTAAACTTACGCTACTTAAATAAAGTTGGAAGTCCCCAACTGGAGTAATCTTCTTCCAAAGTAGGAAATCCTCCCCCACCAGATGGAGAGATCTTCTTCCTTTTTAAACGTGTTTGTTAAATTGTCACATCACGAGACAAGCACTCTTACATAAACCACATCTGTGTAAAATCAATGGTCAAGGTCAATATTGAGCCCACCTGAGTTAACTTTTTTATATCAGTGCTTCTATCATGCATTTGCATTTGATACAAGTTCTGATCATTCAGATTTCTATTTCTACCACCAAACTCAAGTTTAGAGATCGGAAAGAAAGAAGTTAATGGATTTTGTAGCACTTCTTCTAGTTCTGTGCCTTGTAATTTGGACATGGTTTCATGTCATAAAAAGTTCAAATTCCAGGCAGAGGGCATCAGGCAAGCTGCCTCCGGGCCCGTACCCGTTTCCAATCATAGGTAATTTTCTCCATCTCGGCCAAAACCCCCACCAATCTCTTGCAAAGCTCTCCAGGACTTATGGCCCTTTAATGCACCTCAAGCTGGGGACCGTGGACACAATAGTTGTATCCTCACCCGAAATGGCCAAAGAAATACTGCATAAGCATGATCAATCCTTTTCGGGCAGAGCCGTCCCCGTTTCAGCTCAAACATTCGATCACCACAAGATGTCAATGCCGTGGTTACCCGTCGGGACAAAATGGAGGAATCTTAGGAAAATAAGCAAAGAGCAAATGTTTTCGGTTCAACGGCTCGACTCCAGCCAAGGCCTGCGCCAAGAAAAGTTGCAGAAACTGCTGGACTTTGTGCAGGAATGCTGTCTCGGCGGTAGAGCTGTGGATATTGGTGAAGCTGCCTTTGTAACCTCGCTCAATCTCATGTCAGCAACACTATTTTCTGTTGATTTTACCAGCTTTGATTCCGATTCTGCTCAAGAATTCCAGGAAACTATTCTTGGCGTGGCCAAGAGCGTGGGGGCACCTAATATTGCCGACTATGTGCCTTGGCTGAAGCTGATTGATCCCCAGGGCATTAAGCGGCAGGCCAAGTTTTATTTTACTAAATTCTTCGCCATACTTGATACTATAATCAAGCAGAGATTGGAATCAAGAGATACATGCCCTGGTTCTCCAGTGAAAAAAGATTTATTAGAAGCACTCCTTGATATCAGCCAGGGAAGTGATTATGACTTCACCTACAATGAAATCAAGCATTTGCTTCTGGTGAGTGCACTTGTCATTAGATCAATTGTGATTATTTACTATATTTGCACATATGAAAAAGGCTCCGAGTTAGTGTTTGTTCAAGCATGTGTTGTGATCTGTGAATACTGAGTGATAAATGGTTTCAGTATGTTTGGATCCAGGATTTTCAGTTCAAATTATCCATTCTTACTGATGTATCATCTTCCGATGTTATAGGTACGTATCAATTATATAAAATAATATTTTAAATAGATGGATCACATACACTTAATATCTATTTATAGAGTTGAATAGAGGATGAAACACCAATTAAAATAAATAATCTACATTAATGCTGGATTTTAGCCAGGATGATTAGTTGAGGTGATATACTTTTGGATCATGGATTTTAGCCATATATTTTTGGATCCCAAATTTTAAAGAGAAATATATTAATTGGGATGACATATTTTTGAATCCTAGATTTCCAGCAAGGAAGATTAGTTGACATGATAAGCTTTTGTGTTTTACTTTTTATCTTAATGTCTTTTCTTCTCTATTTTCTTTTCCTAAGTGAAAATCTGAGTGGCAAACATTAGCTTTTATCTGATTACTAACATCATCCTATGTCAGGACTTCTTTGTCGCGGGAGTGGACACGACACCAGTCACAGTGGAATGGACGATGACAGAATTACTACGCCATCCCCATATATTGTTAAAGGCTAAAAAGGAGCTCATGACCGTTGTTGGAGAAAATAAATCAGTCCAAGAATCAGATATTTCAAACCTTCCATACTTGCAAGCAGTGATCAAAGAAACCTTTAGATTTCATCCTTCTGCTCGGTTTTTGGTACCTCACAAGGCAGAGATTGACGTGGAAATCAATGGTTACATGATCCCTCAAAATGCACAAGTACTTATCAATGTATGGGCTATTGGTAGAGATTCTAATGTATGGTCAAATCCGGACAAATTCGAACCTGAAAGATTTCTAGCCCATGAGAAAGACTACAAGGGCCAAGATTTCGAGCTTATTCCCTTTGGTTCAGGAAGGAGAATGTGTCCCGGGATGCCATTGGCTCATAGGATGGTAAATCTCATGGTTGCTTCTCTGATACATAACTATGGTTGGAAATTTGAAAAAGGAATGAAACCTGAAGAAGTGGACATAAATGACAAGTTTGGACTTTCTTTAAAGAAGGCAGTCCCCCTCAAGGTTGTTCCAATCAAAGAGTGAAGCCTAAGAGCACAGTTAATGTTCCATCTCAAAACAAGTCAGGACGTAATTAGATGCATACTAGGGGTAGCCAACAAAATCATATGTATCAAAAAATGTACCTGTAATAACGAACTGTTTTAGCAGTTATTTTTAATTAGAATTTCACTTCCAGCCGAAAATCATATATGTCAGATTTTATGCTTCCAAAAAATTCGACTGCATCTATAAGAATTTTCACTCTTTCACCATCGGAAAAATTAGCAATTCAGTATAACATTTGAATTTGAATATAACAAAACCAAGATATAAAATTTCTTGAATATCTATCCTCCAAATCTACCAAAGAACATTTTCAACCATATATTGTCAAACTCATAACTGAAAACATTTATCTCATGGATATCACGAATTTTTTGACAATATTCCAAGTAATAAGAGACACTTTAGCATTAGATAGAACTAAAGCCTTAAGTCATATGAGAAATCTCAATTCTACTAATTAATGAAATTAAATGTATAAAATCAAATTTCTTGGAGTCCAACAAATTCTATTAAAATTTGATCCCAAATAGTAGAGTCAAACTGTTATATATATATATATATATAGACATAGAAAAAGATACAAATTATAAAAAATACTATGCCGCTAAAGCTGGAATTCATATTCTTGGTTGTTTAAATTAGTTAAAAATTAATGTGATAGTTGCTTGACATAGAAGTTGTTTTCATGAATTAACAATAAATTTAATGAAGCAATTATCAAGAAAACTAATAACTAAACGTTGATGATTTAGACACAAATTATAATATTATGAACCATTATTGCTAAGTCTAACATTGTGAAGTCAATTGTGCAATTTTAAAGCAACACGAAATAATTTTTTTTTGTTTTACTCTTGATGAGCTTGCAACAAGTCACATCAGCCTTTTGATAAACTAGTTGTCCTGACACGCTATCCTTGCGTGTTTAAAGTACTTAAGTTTTTACGGTATATATTAGTAATAACAAAATTTTAACAATAATTACATCAATAAAATATAATAGTAATTATTCATTAATATAAATTTATATTTAGCAAATTATTTCTGCAACAAAAGTTTAAAACTATTAAATGTATCTATCTATACATTCTATAAACTTTGTTATTATGATTTTACTATATTATTTATGTTTATAATGTTAAATTAAGTTATAAATTTATTTTAAAAATTAAATTAAAAATTAAGGGTATAACTAGTAAAACAAATTTTGGTGTAGCATGGCGTAATTGCCGCTTTGAATGTGTAAAGAAGCTTTCTTTTTTATGTAGTACATATGATCAAAACAATCCACAACAATTTCATTCTTTTTAAATGGTCCAAATGATTAACATTAAAAAGATCAAGATACATGCAAATTTCAATAATAACCATATGTTGAAGCATAAACATAGCTCTGCAGCTAAAATTTCTACCAAGGTTCTTCTAAGTCCCAAAATTGTTTTCAAAACTCGTCATAACGAAATTTGCCATTTTCTTGCAATATTTGATGGGTTGTGAGAGGCATTAAATGGTAGCGCAAGTTAAGGTTGGATGGTGATAGCTACTTAAAATTGCCGTGGTCAAAAGTTGACGAATAATGTAAACGTAACTATTAAATTGGTGGCTTAATTAGCAAAAAGATTATAAAATAAAAAATTGGTTATGACAGCAATCGGTAAATTAGTTAATTTCGTTACAGACATGGCATTGGTGCACGGGCAAACTACCAATGATGCCAGGGATGGAGCCAGAAATTTTATTTATAGGAGACGAAATTCTAAATTATAAAAAATATAATATATTTTTTTTATTATACATATATACAAAGAAGAATAATGAGACACAAGATATATTTTCAATAAGAGGAGGGACAAATTTATAATTTGAGGAAGACAAAAGTGTAATATTTTAAAAAAATTTAATATAAAAAATAAAGTTTTAATATTTTGAGAGGACAAAAGTGTAATATTTTAAAAATTTTAATAAAATTTTAATACTTTGAGAGAGTAAAATTTTAATATTTTAAAAATATTAATATAGAAAATACAATTTTAATATTTTAAGGGGGCGGCTACCTCTGCCAGCCCCCTCTGGCTCCGTCATTGAATGATGCCTTCTGACTACACATAAGATTATTGTTATCTGATTACAGCACACGGCTAAATAAAAAATTTTCTGGACATGATGACTTCTGCAGAAAAAAATGGCTGTTATCTAATTAAAACATGTCAACACATCGCTGTCGTGAAGAATTCACCGGATTCATGCCATACATCTTCTTCTTAATGCCAAATTCAAGTAAGTTTGCAGCTCATATATCTATTTACAAATAAGAGGCCAACAAAGGTGTAAATGATTTTCTTACACTTTTGCTAATAGTATCCTCACTTGTATTGACATTTCTTCGTGTCTTGGGACAAAAGATATCAGCCAAGCTTCCCCCAGGCCCCAGGGGCCTTTTCTTATTTCCATCATGATTCGCTAGAACGTTGATTGATCAATTGAAATGGGTATTTTGAAATTAAAACCAACGCCAGCGTTTCATTGTTTCAGTGAAAAATAGTTGTGACTTGGAACCATTGCACTAGGTCGATAAATCAATCAAAATGGTGTGGCATTCCGATAAATAAGAATGTCGCTATATATCAAAACGATATTTCTATATAGAACGGTGGTGTTTTGAAGGACGATGATGGTGATGGGATTGTTGCCCGTGGGAGGTTCGGTGGCATTGGATGGTGAGATTGGAATGAAGTGCTTGAAAATAGGGAACAATCTTTTTCTTTCTTCTTTTCTTTTTTAATCTAATTTTACATATTATCTTAATTATTTATTTAGAAATTATATTTAGATGTTTATTCTAGTTTCTAAATATGTAGTTCTATATTAATTCAAAATATAATAAATTTGTATTTTTAAATATTTTACTTTTTGATATATGTAAATTTGAATTTCCAATTTAGAAATGAACAAGAATATTTAAAGAGTTAATATATAACAAGTCTAATGTTTTGTTTGATTTTAACAAAAAGTTAAATCATATCAAGAAAAATATAATGCTTAATAAATTATAATTTATACAGAATGATGGAAAAATTTTAACTATTTGTTTACATGTCAAAAAATTGAAAATCATTACAATTGGCTCCCAAAATATTTTTGTATTAATATATTTCATCGAAAATGCGCTAAAGGATGTTACAAAATTTTGTACATTATTGTTTTATACTTTCTATTAGTAATGTTATAATTTTATTATATCACTTTACTTTCGTTATATTTTTGAATAATTGAATAAACAATTTAAAAAATATTTCCTCAATATTGTTATAAGAAAGCTTTATGAAATCGAAATCAATTTATAATGCATAAAATTATGTTATTGTCTAATATAAATGCTACTAGACATTTTTATGTGTTTTAATATTTTTTGGAATTTTTTTTTTTGAAAATCTGAATTCTTTAAATTACAAAATGTGCAAAATGTCTTTGACTGTTTTGCAACATTGTAGTGAAAGTAGAACGATAGTCCCCATTTTGTTCTCTGCTATCTTTCCCGTGGACCATGATTCCTATCATAGGCAACATTCTCCATCAGGGCCCCAATCCCCACTGCTCTCTCGCAAAGCTAAAGAAATCTGAGTTTGCAGTAGCTAATAGCATAACTTATCTTCTCTTGCTGATAGTTAGTTAGCTAATGTTCTCTTCCGTCTTTTTTAGTTGCTTTTGTTCAGTTAGTTAGGGTTTTCTGTTCAGATTATGAGAGTTAGTTAAAGCTGTAAATATAAATACTAGCTACTTGTACTCCCATGATTCATTTAGGAGTAAAAGTCTTCTCAAACTCATTCTCTCAACTCTCCAATTTTTTTAATGGTATCTAGTGCTATTCTTTGATCCAAAGAAATCCTCTCAAACTGATAATGTGAAATGGAGGAATTCAGCACCAATCGAGAAGCTAGTTTTAGAAATCTTCAAGACACCGTATCTGCTTACAATAGAGAAAGAGATCATGATAGTTTCAGCCTTCAACCTTTTGACAATCCAGGTATGATGCTAGTTTCCACTCCACTAATGGAAACAACTCTCTCACATGGAATAGATTTATGAAGATAGCCTTGAGAGCTAAGATGTAATTAGGTTTTATCAATGGAAAATTCATAAAACCTAGTGAAGATTCGGATGAATTTGAACCATGGCGTATAATTGATTATACGGTACAATCATGGATTTTAAACTCAATTTCAATAAATATCATGGATGCATTTCTATATACTGGATCTGCTAAGGAGTTATGGGATGAATTAGAGGAAAGATATGGAGAATGCATTGGTCCTCTCTTCTACCAATTGCAAAAAGAGATCACTTTTTCCTCGTAGGAAACCAAATTGTGGCATAATACTTTACAAAACTAAAGAGACATGGGACGAGCCACAATGTCTATTGCCTTTACCTGAGTGTACTTGTGGTGCTACAAAGTAGATGAATAAACATAACTCATCAACTAGGCTGGTACAGTCTCTGATAGGGCTCAATGAAGGTTATGAAACCATCAAAAATCAAATACTGGTCATGGATCCATTGCCTAATGTCAACAAGTCATACTCTGAGGTACTAAGAGTAGAGAAACAAAGAGAAGTCCATAGTAACTTTGTTGAAAATGTGGAGAGTGCAGCAACGATGGTGAAAGGATAAGGATTCAAAAAACAAAATGCTATGAATAGTGAGGCTCAAACCTACAAGAAAGCTACTGTAGTTGGGAAGCAAGGAAGGAAGATAGATAAATCAAATCTACATTGCTATCATTGCAATTACACTGGACGCACAAAAGAAACTTGTTTCAAATTGCATGGAGTTCCAATTTGGTACAAGAAATTGATGAATCTTAAAGGAAAACCTATCCCAAAACACATTGTAAATATAATAGAGGCACTAGCTAATTCTGAAACTGGAAAGGAAGGATCTCTAAGTGTTGATCTTAAAACAATGATTTAGGACAGAATTCAAATGGAAATCAATAAACTCACGAAAGGGAAGAACACTGTAGATAGTTCAATAGTGAACATGGCTCCTTTCTGCAACTTTGCAGATACATCTATCCATTAGTTTACTTTCAATGTGCTTAGCTTATTAGAACCAGGAACTTGGATTGTAGACATAGGAGCTCTAAACCATATGTGTTGTGACATTAAACTCATGACTAACTAGAAACCTATGTGAGTTATAACCCTAGTATACCTACTAGATGGAAATATTAGAATGGTTCATCACACTGGTGATATTTGTTCCCAAACAACCTTATCTTGTCTAACACTCTTTATGTGCCCTCTTTTCATTACAACATGCTATCAGTGAATAAACTATCTAAAAGTACCTCAATCAGATTTTTACTTCACCCAATTTATTGCTTATTGCAAACCCTTGAGAGTAAAGAAGTATTAGATGTAGGAAAGGTGCTTGGAAAGCTGTATGTCTTAGACTCTAAATGCTTTGTACCCAAATAGTTGAGCTACTACAATAAATTCCAGAATTAAAGTACTAAGATACCTAGATCTTTAGCTGTTTCTTCAGAATGTAATAGTTGCATAGACTTCTCTAGAGTATCTGATGATGCTCATTTACTATCTCGTTGGCATAAACGGCTTGGCTTTCTATCTCTATCTGTAATGTCTCATATAAATTTCATTGGAAATAAAAGAGTTCAATCCTTGCTTCCATGTGATGTGTGTTCCTTAGTCAAGCAACAAAGATTAGCCTTTTCTATCAGTACCTTAAAAACCACACACATTTTTGAGCTCATTCACTTAGATGTCTAAGGCCCTATCATCAAGCCTGTATAACTAGTGCACATTATTTTTTGATAATTGTGGATGATTTTAGCAAAGCCTCCTGGACATATTTGATATCTCATAAGTCTCAAGTCACTTCCATATTATCTCACTACATTAAGATGGTTCAAACTCAATTCTCTACTCTTATTAAAGCTATAAGATTAGACAATAGGAATAAATTCACCAACCAAAATTGTTAGCAACTATTTCTTACCAATGGCATCTTGCATAAAGAATCTACTCTCTACACACCTCACCAAAATGGCATAGCTAAGAGAAAACATAAACACTTTCTATAGGTTACTGGAGCCCTTTTGTTCCAATTCCATCTACCAGAGAAATTTTGGGGAGAGGACTATCCTCATGGCCACTCATATCATAAACAAAACCTCATCATCTATCATAAAATGGAAAACATCATATGAAATTCTATATAGAAGGAAACCTAATTAGAGCTCCTTCAAAATCTTTGGATGCTTGTGCTATGTGACATACATATCACCCAACAAAGAAAAACTTAACACTAGGGCTTCAAATGTGTATTTTTGGGCTTCAATCCTAGCTAGAAGGCTTATAAAATGTATGATCTCTCTAACCATAAAATCCTAATATCTACAAATGTGATCTTTTATGAATCAATTTTCCCTTACCAATTGCATAACTTAGACTTCACTCCCTTACCTCTTCCCGTCATGGAAAATGAGTTTGTTCCTTAAAACTCTCATCTTTCAGTTAACAATTCTAATCTCTCAAATACTTACCTTCAACTTCTAAATCTTATTACTCACACAACTGAAATCACTCCCAATCCTATTATTATTAGACATAGCACCAGATTGAGACATAAGCCAGCTTGGAAGAAGGGTTTCATATGCTCAACCACTCAACTAATTAACATTTCCTACACCTTATAGTTAAAAATTTGAAATACCTATACGTTCTCTTCACCCTATCCAATCCTTTCATTGCACTGAATCACCATGGTTTAATGAACAATACATGGAATTTCTAGCTAATGTATCTCAAATTTCTAAACTTGTATCTTATAAGCAGGATTGCTCTAATCAACGGTAGATTGAGGCTATTTAGAATGTGCTCTAGAAAAGAACCACACACGGAAGCTAGCTGATTTACTTGTAGGAAGGAAACCTATTAGCTCCAAATGAATTTATAAAGTTAAATTCTCACATAATGGAACTGTTGATAGGTTTAAGGCATGATTGGTTGCCAAGGGTTTTAACTAGGTTGAGGGGTTGGATTATACAGACCTTTTTTCACTAATGGTGAAACTAGTGACAGTAAAGATGTTCTTGGCATTGGCCATTGCTAAGTTATGGCTTATTCATCAATTAGATATAAATAACACCTCCTTGCATGGATGCTTGCATGAATAAGTCTATATGACTCCTTCTGAAGGTTACAAAACTACCAAATTTGCACAGGTTTGTAAGCTAATTAGGTTTCTCTATGGCCTTGAGTAGGCCTCAAGAGAAAGGAATGGGGAATTCACTTCCAAACTGCAAGCTTTTGGTTTCATTCAATCAAAGAATGATCTCTGCCTATTCACTAAGCTTTGTGGTTCATATTTCTTGGCTTTACTGGTTTATGTGGATGACATACTTGTCTTTGGAGCTAACAAAAAGGACTTCCTGGCTATTAAGACCTTCTTGCATTAGCAATTCACTATCAAAGATTTAGGCTATGTGAAGTACTTTTGGACATAGAGATAGCAAGGTTTGATGTAGGCATTTATTTGAACTAGAAAAAGTACATATTGGATATCATGAAGGTCGCCAGTTTGCTAGGTGCCAAATCAGGCTTAACATCTCTTTCGAATAGGCACAAATTGGTTTCAAAAGTAGGGCTTTTACTTTTAAAACTAGAAAAATATAGGAGACTTATATCTAAATATGATTAAACCTGATGTTACATTTGCAATCCAGCAACTCAGTCAGTATATCAACTCTCCTCGTCAGTCACACTGGGATGCAATTGTGCATGTCCTGAGATACTTGAAATATAATCCTTCCACATGCTTATACTTTTCCAATTCCAACTCTTTCCAACTGTAGACATTTTGTGATGTTGATTAGGTTGTATGTGAGGATACTTATTGGTCTATTATTGGTTGTTGTCTCTTTCTTGGGCAACCTCTTATCTCTTGGAAATCTAAGAAACAAGCTACAGTCTGTCGGTCAACTACTGAAATAGGGTATAGAAGCATGGCCTTTACTATTTGCAAACTTCAGTAATTATCTTACTTTCTCGAGGACTTTGGCATCCCTATTAACCAACCCATTGATCTGCTCTGCGACAATCAAGCTACTTTACACATTGTTGGCAATCCTATCTTCCATGAGCGAACTAAACGCATTAAAATTGACTGCTACTTAGTTCACCACCAATTCAAGAAAGGTTTCATCTCTGCCAAATACATATCGTCTGAGCTCTAGATCGTGGAAATCTTCATGAAGTTTCTAGCATTGCCCCAATTCTCTTCCTTAGTCTCTAAGTTAGGCTTAGTTAACTTTCACCAACCTCGGAGGCTGAAGAAATCTGAGTTTGAAGTAGTCAGTAGCATAACTTATCTTTTCCTATTGATAATTAGTTAGCTAATGCCCTTTTTTGTCTTTTTTAGCTATCTTTGGTTAGTTAGTTATTGTTTTCTGTTTAGATTATTAGAGTTAGTTAAAGCTGTAAATATAAATACCTAGTTTTTTTTTTTT
>JACGDI010005380.1:117264-190029 GCA_014898725.1 Jacaranda copaia
AATAAAAGTTTTCTCTAGCTCAATATCTCATCTCTCCAAGTTTTGTTCAAATGCTTTCCAAAACTTATGGCCTTGTAATGCATCTCATGCTTCGAACCTTACATATAATAGTTGTTTACTCACCTCAATTGGCAAAAGAAAATTTACAAAGGCAGAATCAAACCTGTTCTGGCGGAGCGGTACCACATGCAGCCTAATCAAGGGACCACGGTAAAGCCTTCATGGCCTAGCTACCTCTTTGAAGCAAATAAAATAAATTTCATAAAATCTACAAATAACAAATGTTCACAATACATAAGCTGGAAGATAGCGAGGCCTTTATCAACAAAAGCTAGAGCAATTGCGTAACTATTTACAGGGATCCTACAATAGCGCCCAAGTGGTGAATATTTGGGAAGTTGCATTTGAGACCTTGCTCAATCTGATGTCAACCATGCTCTTCTCTATTGACTTTGCCTAGTTTGATTCTAATTCAACTCAAAAAATGAAAGAAACTGTTCAGAGTTTGATAAAGTTTGTGGGCACTCATAATACTTTCCATTTCTTAAAATGGTTGATCCACAAGGCATTAAGCACGAAATAGAGGTTTACTTTAGAAAGTTGCTATCGATATTTGATGAAATAATTAGTACAAGGATGTAATCAAGGGACATATCATCAGATTTGCCTAACAAAAGGAATTTACTTAAAGTACTTCCTGATCCCAACCAGGAAAATCATTCTACCTTGAGCCTCAATGACATAAAACATTTGCTTTGGTGAGTATTTCTGCAAACCTTTAACTCAAAGCAGAAAAAGAAAACCCACATCATGGTAAAGAAAAAATGCAATTACTGATTAATTCTACTTTGTCTCAGAATTTAATTGTCATAGGAGCATATACAACTATAGATTCAGTACAATGGACTATGACAGAACTATTACGCAAGCCCGAGAAAATGTTGAAAGTCAAGGATCAGCATGGTCATTGAAGAGAATAGGCAAGTCGACGAATCTAATATCTCGAAACTCTTATACTTAAATGCGGTGATGAAAGAGACCCTTAGATGCCACCTAGTTGGCCTCTTTTTGGTACCTCATAAGATAAAAGATGATGTAGAAATCAATGGTTATATGATTCCAAAAGATGAACAAATACTTGTCAATATATGGGCAACTGGTAGAGATTGAAGGTATAGCCAAATCCAAATTTATTTGAGCTTGAACGATTTTTAGATGGCAAAAATGACTACAAAGATCAAGCTTTTTAGCTTATTGCCTTTAGTTTTAGAAGGAGAATTTGTCCAAGGATGCCATTGGCTCATCAGATGATATATCTCATGGTGGCATATTTGATTCATAATTTTGAGTGGAAACTTAAACTAGGAATGCAACTTGAAGAATCGGATATGAATGACATGTTCGGGCTTTCACTTCATAAGGCAGTGCCCCTCAGGGCATATCCGATCAAGCATTGAATCCTTAATTAATGCACTTTTCATTCGGCTTACGCCTTTGTTCTTAGTTTGAGAAGCAAATTCAATAATGTATGATAGCTGTAAATATAATAACATAATCTTGTAAGCATAAATGATGCTCCATTGAAGAGAATAACGATTATGAAAGATAATTGACTCATTTAAGATTCTCCTAAACTTTCATATTATTCATGAGTAACAAATAACAAAATAGTAAAAAGAATTTAAAACTATACATCAAATTTTAGAACAATCCAAATTAGACATAAAGATTTCAGAAAAGCCATACTCTGAAAAAAAAGACAGATGGATTAACAATGAGTACATGAAAATAAATAACAACTCTTGGGCTATAATAAATTAGTAAAAAGGATCTAAAACTATGTATCAAATTTTAGAACATTTCAAATTAGATATCAAGATTTTATAAGAACCAAACTCTAAAAGAAAACACCAATGGATTAACAATGAGCACATGAAAGTAAATAATAACCATTGGGTCATTATTATCAATAATGTCAAAATCCTTCTGGTCTATAAAATGTCATAAAAAAAATGAAACATGATCTTACTCATGATATGTGTTTTGCGAAAAGAAAAATCATTTAAGAGGGATAGAAAAACATATGGTTCACACATTGCATAGAAATAATGATTAAAACAATAATTAATCATAACATATTAAGTATAGAAAATAAAGATATAATTAGTAAACAAATAATGATTGAAAATAACATAACTGTGTTATATCATATGGAAGGCCAATAAAACTTTAATATTTTAAAAGACAATGTATCTAATACCAAATTAAGGTGAAAATACTAAAATAGTGGCATGCAATATCATATAAAAGGAACAAAATTCACAACTTTTTTAGTAAATTGAAGCAATATCCACGTAAATGCATAACATTCTGAGTATCTAAATTTCGGTTGTAATTTTATTGATTTACATATTTTGAATTGATTCATCAATGTTATTAAAGAAAAATTAAACCAATAAAATTAATAATAGTTAAAGGATGCATGTTAATTACCATTACGAATGGCGCCATGGTAAAGGAAATATATATACAATAAATGAAAAAAATTTAGAACTTCACCAATGGGAATATAATTGATAAGAAGCATTAAAATAGTACAAACTAACCAAATAAAAATGATGATAAAAGTTAAACAATTCTTAATAAAATTATGGATATACATGTAAAATGCCAAAACAAATTATCCAAAAAGGAAAATTTGTTGTAAAAAAGGTAAATCGATAAACAACAACAAAATCGATTGTTGTACCCAATAAATGGGTTGTTGAACTCATGGATATAAAAGATATCTAATAATATCGAGAAAACAGTTAATGATTGAGAAAATAAAATAATTGAATTAACCACTTATAACTAAACAAAAACCTCTCCAAAACCTAATAAAGAGTCACAAATTAAGGTAGAGGAGAATGAAAGCAAAGTGTACGGACAAAAATAAAGAGAGATTGAATTAGAGAGACTTTGAAAAAGTTAAACAAAATTTCTACTCATCACCAAATGAAGAAACAAACTAGTACATTTCTAATTGTACCATAGCAAAAAATAAACGGGAAAAAAGTTCAATTATGAAGGAATAGCTATAATTGTTCATTGAACACAAAAAAAAAATAAAAATAAAATGTTATGGTTGCTTTTACCATTACTCAAAATAGATTAACAAATTTAAGAAAAATAATAAAAGTACAATGATTAAAAACAATGGAAAGATGATGAAAAATATTGACAATATAAAATATAGGCATAAAATAGATATGCAATTCAAATAGAAGGAGAAAATTATTTTATCGAAAAAGTAAATATTACATAATATTAATGTTAATTAACTTATACAAGGGGAAAACATGTTCAAATATTAGATATGGCTTTTTTTTCTCCACAATCTTTCTTACTTGGATTACCTATACTTTAGAACAAAAACAATGGGAAAGAAGATTGTGGTCTGAGTTTATTTTGTGGCTAAGTTCTTAATTTGTCAAAATATTGATAGTAAACAATATAACAATAAAATTAATATTAGAAGGAAATTTATAAGAATTAATATGTTATTATTTCTAACTATTGCTATCTTCATCTATGTTTCATTTATCCATCATATGCATTTTTCTCTTTACATTTTTTGTTTGATCATATCTACTTTCTATGGTGTGAAAAAAGTTCCACAAATCATATGAGTTCAGATCTATGATCATTAAATGAAAGATGATGAGTGTCATTTTCTATCAATTTTTAGATTCATGGAAAGGAGCTTCATTTTGGAGGTCTTCTTATCATTTTAAAACCTTGTATAGATAGTTTCTAATCCCGACCAATTATCTGGTCATATGAGCTTACTAAATCCCTATAAATATATGTGATACAAAATCCAAGAACCCTATTTCTTATGCCACTATCTTTTTATATAAAAATACCCCATAATTAATTTAAGTCTCTTCACAAAATCCATCCTATGTGAAAATGATTAGAAAGGGGAATATGATTGATGTAAATATTTAAGTTGCACAATAGATCACCCTTGAACAAACTTTTGTATTTGCTGGACAATCCTACAAAATAGAATTGATTAGGGGTGCTAGAAAGGTTTCCCATGAAAACCCCTTGATGCTTAAGTTAGTCTTATTCCTTGGCGGAAATTGGGTTGATTATTAAATTACTTTTTGTGTGTGTTCGTGAGAAGGAAAAATTTTTTCCTTTTATGAAATGTTGTTCTTGAAGATAAGCATACCTCAATTTTCAGCTACAAATCCACAATTCAACGATATCTTTTTTCCTTTAATCTTGATTTTGCCATTTAAAACCCCAAAAGTCTAGGGATCATACAGAAAAGTGGAATTGCACATTCGACACTTAACTCTACCTTTAGCTTATGAGGTTAGCTTTGCCTTCAACTTAGGTTAGCTTTGCTTTAAGCTTATGAGGTCAACTTTTCCTTCAACTTAGGCCAGCTTTGCCTTCAGGGTTAGCCAACGTTGCCTCTAGTTTATGAGTTCAACGTCACCTTCAACTTAAGCTATTTTTATCTTAAGGATAGGCCAGCTTTACCTTAAGCTTATGAGGTCAACTTTGCCTACAACTTAAGCTAGCTTTGCATTTAGGATAAGCCAACTTTGCCTCTAGCTTATGAGATCAGTTTTGCCTTCAGCTTAGGCTAGCTTATGCTGTGGGAGCATAGGTAGTTTGGTGATATCACTATTCCCCCTACCTTTATTGGGAAATAAGGGAGGTTAGCATTTAGTTTATCAATGAAAATGTCTTTTTAGTTTCATACCAAGAGTCATACATTATGGATTCTCGCACCCTTTTTACAATTTGATGGTGTTGCTTGTTCATTTCATTAGGATATGTGTATGGTTATTAATCATTCTTTTGCTATCATTAAATTTGCTTTTCAAATCCATTCCCTTTTCCTTACCTTATAGCAGTTACTTGCATTTCTCTTAAAAAGTTCATGTTTGTAGTCATCCTGTTCTCTGCTCCCAATTGCACATGCTATCTTCGAAAAGCTTTTCATTCTCTCCTATTCTTAAGTTCTTATCTTTCACTTTTGTCTTATTTTTAAGATTTAAAGGACTTCCTACATGACCTTAATTTATGAATAGAAAGTTTTTCTTCAAAGCAAGCTGATATAGGGGTGAGACTTCAAGAAATTTCTTCTATGAGTTTCAATTGAGTGAGCTCTGAGTCAGTAAAGAGAGTATGTCGAGGGAGTTTTTTTGGATTCCTGAGAATTATGTGATTTGTACCCCCAACCTGAATCATTGCCCTTATCATTCTTCTCTTAAATTTATGACTTTCCAAATAAAGTAACTTCAGAGTGGGTCTTAGATTCCTCTTTAATCCTCTATTTGCCAAAATTTCCCATGTTTATAAGTTTCCTTTATTGCAGTTCACTATAAATGCTATAAGGATTATGGAAAGATATACCATTTTGTGTAGGTATTTAGACACCCTAGCAAGTGTTGCAACCTTTTATATCTTCTTTCACCCCAAATCCTTGGATGGGGGATATTTCTACGTAACTTAATGAAGGGATGCTCACTTATTAGTAAGAACACATTATGAAAAGGTGCAAAAGGAGTTACTTTTTTGTGTCTAGGACAGAGCATTGGAATTTCCCATTGAAAGGGTGGTTGAGCCTTTAGTTCAACCTCTAAGCTAGGTGACCAAGCTTTATGTCATCAAGAGCAACTTGACATTAAATAGTCATGAGTTTAAGCTTACTTTCATAGAAAGAAATAGGGTTGCTAGACAATTTAGCTTGGAGCCACTAGCGAGGAGCTTGGTAAGCCGTTTGGCTTATTTTTTTGTTATCTATTTTATAATGTAACCCTGAAAATAGGCTAATTTATAGAGCCATGCTTGATAGGCTAAGGGTTTTTTTCTCTTATGATTCTTTATTCAAATTTGTTATCTTGATTATGCTGTTGCAGAAGAGATAGTCATGAATGCATTCATTCTCACCAAGACTAAATCGAAGGATGCTTAGAGGAATGAGCCCAAGAAGAAAAAAACTAGTTCTAGATTTTCTACTCCGATGAATACTATGCCAATTCTCCAGTTGAAGCTTCTGCTCCTAAGAGGAGTCTAGACATGTCTCTTATCATGGTGCTGAACTCCCTTGTATCCCCCAACCTATAGAGCATGCTGATAAGGAAACTACCTCCAAAGAGGGGGAGTTGACTCCTCGCACTTGAAGTTCCTCATTCACTAGCAGACTTATTACCTATTCCCTTAATTATTTTCTTCTTCTTAAGGTTTTTTTCTTAAGGGAAAAAGTCCTACTGTAGGTAGAGACTTTCTTTTAGGAGCCTCAACAGAGGCAGACCACCAATATCTCAACTACCTCACTCCTTTTGCTCTGATGGCCCAATAATCTTCACATATGGCTAAGGTAGGTAAGTTTACCATTCTTTTGCCACTCTATCATGATTTGATGATCTTCACACTAATGCATTTAATTTTTATCTTTTTAAGGGCTCATCTTGTCTAGTGGAGTGATTACTTAATGTAAATAGGACTAAGAGAGATTAGTTGAGCTGACTAAGGAGAATTCTCTTCTAAGGGCTCAACAAGAGAAAACTTAGTGCAACCTAGAACGGATAGCTGAGCTAAAGAAATAAGTGTCTCAGGCTAAGGAGAAATAAAAAAAGATTATTGCAACCAATGAAAAGTTGGACGCGAAACCACTTGATGCTATCAATCGTCTAAAGGATGAGGATTTTTATACTTTCCCATTTGTTAAGAAGGGAAAAGCTTATTTGGAATCATACTTTGAGAGCTGGATTCTATAGTTTCTAAAATCTACCAAGTTCAAAGAGGTTGTAGTTGATGTTACCTTGAAATATTACTACCATAGCTTTGATTACTATTGCAATAAACTAATGAAGTTTGGCAAGTTTGTTAATAAGGAAGATGGTTTGAAGTTTTTAAATGGGGATGGAGTAGTTTGAAGTTTTTAAATAGGGATGGAGGTATGTTTACATCCCTCAGTCAGAAAGCAAAGAAGGAAAAGAAATTAAAGGAGCTCCTAAAGAGGAAGATGCTAATGCACCTATCAACTCAATTTAGCCTATTAATAGTTGTATGTTCTAACTCATAGTTAACAACAAAAGAGGCTTACGAGGTCAAAGAGGAAAGAATGAGGTAACTAAAGAGAGAGTGAATGAATTGAAAAGTAAGTTTGAGAAGTTTCAACTAGTACAGATTTCCTGAACTAAAAATGCACAAGTCGATTAATTAGCTAAGATGGCTAGTTTAAAGAATGAAAGGCTTCATTTTATTAACCTAGAGATAAACCTATTCATCGCTACTAAATGACCAATTAAACACTATACATCTTGAATGTACCCAAGAGGTCCCAACTCATGAATAGTTTAGATCTTAGCTAGGTTGGCCTTAATACTCCTTTAAGTAACCATATATCCCCAAAACTTCCCTCATTGAACTTTGAAAGCGCACTTAGCATGATTCAACTTCTTGTTGCAGCATTTAATGGTCTCAAATGTTTCATTTAAATTGAATATGTGATTTCCAGTATTTACACTCTTAACATTCATATCGTCAATAAATATTTCTATGTTTTACCCTAATTACGCATGGAACATCTTGTCAACCAATCTTTGATACATTGTACATGCATTCTTAATTCTAAAAGGCATTACCAAGTATGAGTAAATGCTAAATGAGGTGATAAAACTTACCTACTTTTGGTTTTAAGAATGTAATCAAATTTGAAGATATCCTTGAGAGGCATGCATCATACTAAGAAGCTTACAATCAGATGTGGAATCTAACAACTAGTCTACTCATGATAAATGATAGAAGTCTTTCAAACATACCTTATTCAACTCCCTAAAGTTAATGCAAACTCTTTATCAATCAACATTCTTCGGTATAAGCATAGTGTTGGATAAACATACTAAGAATTCGATCTCTACTATATACCCATCATCAACAACCTTTCAATCTCTTTTCTGATGATCATATCTTTCTCCAGCTCAAAAGTTATTTTCTTCTGTTTCATAGGTTGGAGATTTAGATCCATTCTCAACTTATTAAAGGTAGTAGTAAGCCAAGGATCTATTTACCATAGGAAATTAAAATTTCAAAAGTAACTTGCATCACTATACATAAAGATCTAGATTATGCCAAAACATGGATTTAGGGTTAAGGGAAAGTACTTTGATTGATTTTCAAAAAATCAACGTGAAAATCTTCAACATGAAAGCTCTCTAGTAAATATCACACTCCTTTTTACCAAGACTCTTTTCCCCAGTCCTTGGCTTCCAAGTCTAGAAATTTTTAGCCTCAAAAGCTCCTTCAAAGATGCATTTATAGTAGCAAAAACCTTGCCTTGAACCGCCTCTTGGATCTCCTTGAAACACCTCTTCAAACAATTTTCTTCAAGTGCTTTTTCTTGTACACCAACAGTCTAGCACCCAAAATGTAGGGCCTCTAAAGTTATCTAAACATCTATCATACTCTAAATCCTCACTCTAATGCTATAAATAGAATGAAGATAAAGGAGAAATGTGAAGAGAAGAGAGGACGAAGTTTGGAAGAGAGAGAAAGTTGGAGAGAATTTAGGATAATAGTTATTTTGCTCAACTAATTAAGAGAATTTTGGAAGGGAAAATGGAGAGGTGGCTGGCCATCAAGGATGGCATGAGGAGGTATTTATAAGGTATGATGGATGCCTCTAGATGCATCCTTCTCATCTTCCTCACACATTGCTAACTAGCATGCCAATTTGCATGTTTAGTTGGATTTCAATTTCCATCAATTAAAATGTAATTTTAATTAGAAAATTAAAATTCCACCTAATATTTAAACAAGCTCTTACATTTTAATTTTTTCTCCAAGATTAGAATCTCTAATTAATTAAATTAACTCCTTAATTTAATTACATCAACTTAATTCTTTAAGTTGACTAAACTAATCAAATTGTCACACAGATCTTATTTTGGAACTTACCAACCTCTACACTTAGATAGCTTGTACCAAACTTGAGCCTCAAGTGACTCACTAGGCAATCAGGATAAAATGAAAGCACAAGGACCTAAATACAAGGTTGCCATGGAACCTCAAATCAAAGGACTAATTATATGCACTATTGTAAGTAACAGAATTTCCCACCACTAAAATTGGCTATTGTATGGATTCTCAAAGCAAGTCTTTAGTGAACTTGTTCTTTAATAAGCATCCCCCAATTTCCATCCATTTCTTACATATATTGCCCATGGAATGACACAATATCCAACCCCTTAGAGTATACATCATTAGTACAAGTCTATCTAAATCTTAGATGCCATGTCTCATAAGGTTTTATGAGTTGGAATATTTAAAATTATGACCATAGAGACATGTCTCATGATCGCCATCATATGCTTGACCAAGTCCTATAATCTTGTATAATTTAAGGTTTCAACCAAATGGATGTGAAAAATATCATAAATACATAAGATGAAGATAGCCATTTTATTAAATATCAATCAATCCAGAATATTATACATAGAGTAGTTTTAAGGACACTATTCCAATAATCTCCCACTTGTCCTAAAGCTAATTCTCTGTAACCTTTAAGAACATTTTCTCAATATATCTTTCAAAGACCTATTGTGTTCGGGATTTAGTGAGTGAATCTAATATATTCTCTTTCAAAGCAACTCTTTCCACTCCAATGTAGCCTCTATCAATGATATCTTCGATCAAATGATAATGCCTCAAAATGTGCTTAGATCGCTAATGAGATCTTGGTTTATTTGTTTGTGCACTTATTCTATTTTTGTGACAATAAACAACTACTAGCTCTGTGATACTAGGCACTGTATCCAACTCTTGGATGAAGTTTTTCATCCAAACACCTACCTTTGCGATGTTCGACGTTGCAATAAATTCTACCTCTATGGTAGAACTGACCTTGGTCTTCTTCATCGAGTTGGAAACTAGAATTCAAGAAGCACTCAAATTTCAATTTCCATTGCCAAATACCAAGAAAAAGTCATTAGTTCTTTTTAAGTAATTTAGGATTTATTTTTTATGACCTTCTAATGACTTTCAATGGGATTAGATTAGTAGCAGTTCATAACACTTAGAGCATAAGCTACTTTTAATCTTGTACATAGCATAGCATACATTGTGCTTCCAATAGTAGATGCATAAGGTATAAAGGACATCCTATTTCTCTCCTTCTTGGTCTTAGGATCCATAGACTGAGAGATGAATGCCATATCCCATAAGAAGGTTCATCTCTTAGATTCCTCCATACTAAATCTTTTAGTATCTTATCCATATATGTGGATTGAGAAAGCCCCAAAATGCTCCTTGATCTATCTCTATAGATCCATATTCTCAATACGTAAGATGCTTCCTCCAAATCATTCATAGAAAATTACAAAGATAACCATTTTTTAGTACACTCTAACATCTCTTTTTCATTACCAATGATAATATCATCGACATAAAACAATAATAAACTATATCAAACTCCCACTAAACTTTTTAAGTACACAATTTTAATATATATTTTTTATGAAGCCAAACAGTTTAACTGTCTTATCAAAATATATGATCAAATTTCAAGATGCTTGCTTGAGTCCATAAATGGACCTTTGGAGTTTGCAAACTTTTTGGTTGCTTCTTTTGGATGTAAAGCCATATGGTTGCTCTATATAGATTTCTTTACTTATATTTCCATTGAGAAAGGCAATCTTTACATCCATTTGCCAAATTTTATAATTGTGGTAAGTAGCTATGGCAAACATAATCCTTATAGATTTTGGCATAGCGAACGATGAAAAGGTTTTCTTGAAGTTAATATTGGGTCTTTGAGTGTAACATTTTGCCACTAGTCTAGCCTTAAAGGTTGTCAGCTCTCAATCAACTTCAAGCTTATGTTTATAGATCCACTTGTAACCTATGAATACTATACCATTCGAAGGATCTACCAATGTCCATACTTTGTTGGACTACAAGAAATTTATTTCGGATTTCATAGCCATAAGTTAATAGCTCAAATTCATGTCCAACATTGCTTCCTCAGAGGTCCTTAGATCGTTATCCTATTCATAGATCTCATGAAGAAATTCAAACTTTTTAGGTTGCTTCTTGATTTGATCCAACCTTCTAAGAAGTTGTGCACTAGGCTCAAAATGCTCTTTTATTTCTATTACTTATGGGATTGGATGATCATCTCAAACTTTGTCAAGCTCAATGACAGCACCTTTTCTATATAATCGAAACTCCTTTTCTAAAGAGGTAATGTTTGGTATTCCTCAAAATAAACACCTTTTGGTTTGGAGTATCATAGAATAAATTAACTAAAAACTTTTTTAGGTATCACACAAATTTGCATAAGGATGATCTCATATCCAACTTGTCTTTTACTAGTCTCTTGACATAGGCAAAAGACTCCAATCTCTTAAATAAGAATAAGAGGGTATTTTCCCATGCCAAATTTCATATATTATCTTTGACACTAACTTTGAGGGCATATCCCAAAATGGAGATAAGGATATCAATGTAGCTCATCATAGGTTGTACTATGTTTAACAATATACGATTTCTTCTCTCAACTGCTTCATTTTGTTGGGGTGTGTCAAGTGGAGTTAATTGTAAGAGAATCTCATTCTTTTTTAAATAATCTAGGAATTCAGTAGTTAACATTTTCTTCCTCAACCTAATCGAAGAGTTTTGATACTAAGTTTAAGTTGTTTTTCTACTTCATTTCTATACTCTTTGAACTTTTCAAAAGCTTCGTATTTGTACTTTATAAGATACACATGTCCGAATTGAGTGAAGTCATCGGTGAATGTAATGAAGTGCTAATTTTTGTGGTCCATAAACATCCATATGAATTAAATCCAAAGGAATAATGGAATGCTCTATTTGTCCTACAGAAGGAATTTTAGTTATTTTTCCCTTTAAGCAGGTAAGTCCTCTAATCCACTAACATTTAGTGATTCGAGGCTACTAACTTGTTCATCCTATTTTTTGAAATATTTTCAAGTCTAGCATGCCAAAGATATTCATTTTCTTGGTTATCTTATGTTCTTTTGTTGCTCTGTTGAATACATATAAGTGATGGTTGAGAATTTAGAATATATAATCAATTATTTAATGTACCACAAGCAATTGAAGAATCATTTTTTATTGCTTTCCATTCCTATGTATGACTGAAAAACTATTTCCTTCATTATCCAAAGTAGGAATTGAAATGATGTTCTTAACAAGATTTGATACATAGTAAAAAGGATCAAGTACAATTATAGAATTCTTCCATCCTCTGCAGATGAATTCCAAGAACGAGAACCACATGTGGTATTAAATACCACAAGGAAGAATTTTGCAATTAAATTTACTTCAATAAACAACATACCGTTCCCAAGGGTTGCATGCGATTTTTTTTTCAATGGCCTATTTTGCCACAATAGCAACAAGTGGCATACTTTTAGTCCTCTTTCCTTTTCTTAACCCCATCAGACATTTTCAATGGTTGTTTCCCCTTTAAGGAAAAACCTTTCTTCTTTTTACCCCTTTTCTTCTTACCTTTTGTGTTTTTAATTTGGGAAGAGAAAATCATTAGAGGCTTGTCTTTCTTTATAGTTGCATTCACAATTACCAACATATTGACCAATTTATTAATAGTAACCTCTTGCTTAGACATGTTAAAGTTAATTTCAAATTTCTTTAAAACATTTGTCAATGATTGTACGATTAAGTCCACATAAAGGTCGTTGCCCATGACCGCTTCCAAATTAACGAGCTTTTCAACAAGCTCATTTTCAGGCCATGGTCATGGACACTTGATCCCTTTACCATTCTTGTCCTAAAGAGCTCCTTTGATAACATCTATCGCTCACTCATGTCTAGATTGCACATCATACAACTCTTGTAGGTGCAAGTGAATCTCTGAGGCACTTTTCATATTTTCGTCAGACTTTTGGAGTTTATTAGACCATTATGAGGTAACAAGTTTGTAGGTTATTTTGTGAATTCTTTGTGTGCCTCTTGATCGGCATCATCGCGAAGGTATCCTATGGACTTTGAGTCAAGGTGTATGTCATTTTCTCAGAGTCAGGAATAGTTTTGAGGCTTCTAAGCCAATCACGATAGATTGGCCCAATAAATTTATTAGGTTTCAAAATGATGCTTAGTGGATTTTTATCCATTTTGAGATATCAAAAATCCACAAAAGTGAACAAGAGAATATAGGCATTTGATTGAATCTTGAGAATGAAAACGTGATTATGCTCTTTCAAACATGTTTTGCTCCCACTATTTTATCAAGTTTCTTACTCTTACGAGAATTTTGGGAAATCATATTTCTTAGTTAGAATTAAGGCCTAAAGGCATCATTTATAGATCCACGACTCATTAGATATCCATTTGTGACCCTAAGGTAGGTAAATTTTACCAATTACATCTCGATGTAATCCTTAAATATATTTTACCTAACGTTTCATATAGACCTATGACTCGTGCGACATCTATATTACTAAGTGTTAAGTTGGACCTCTCAATCATCTTTAATTTTACACCCAACTATGAACATTCCACAACTTGTGAGACAATATTATAGTAAGGCCACATTAAAGTGCATCTCATGTTAAAGTAGCAAATGTAGTTTTCCACCAAAAATGTGTTCCATGACTCATGAAACAACAATAATGGTAGTAGCATGTCATGTCACACACCTATTGGTGCAAGACATAGATTATTAAACCGATTCAATTTTATCTATTTTGACTTAATATTATTTGAATTTAGACTCTTCTAAGTGAAGGATTTACTTGCTTGGAAGATCTCATCACTTTTTTCTTTGCTTATTTAGGTTCTCTACCCTAAGCACATATCACCATACATCAAAGGACAAAGAAAAATAATTAAGTAAATAAACTTAACATACATCTAAACTTGGGATGAGCATGAGCTTTGACTAAGTGATGCACTCTGAGCCGTAAGTGCAAAACTTAGTTGATTTTAGGTGGATTGATTCAATCAATAGATGCTATCTATTACATGAATACATTGCATGCATTCGTAGGTCTACAAGCCATCTTGATGTTATTGGCCTCCTTTGCCTCCTGCAACAATTACAAGAAAAAGGAAAACCTCACCACTTAAGTGTTCTATTCTCCTAGCAATCACATGGTGGAAAAATAAGAGGCATGCAAGCCCCATTTAATTACAATTTATTCAATCAACATTAAAAGTTCATGTTCATCCCCATCCATCCATCATTCATTTAACAATTAAATAAAAAATAACAAGATTTGACATTCAAACCATCAATTAAATGTTTATCACATAGACAATTAATTATAGGCAAATTTTACTATAACATTTATGCATCCTAATTTTGCACTAGACTTGAAGAGCATTCTTAAATTTAAACTTTAAATAAAAAATGTCCAACATTATTTTGAGTACTTACACAACATTTGTACATCAAAATTACATGAAATAATCTTCAGGAAAGCAAAATTTACACCAAAAATGTAGAAGATCATCATAACGCAGCCCATGCCAGGCTGCTGCCCCCTATTGTGAGTCTAATCATGTGCTAAGCCCCACTCACAGCATGTAGGCTATGCGCCAACCATTATCAGCATAGGCGCCAACCCTATTAGTCGGCGCCTAGGTGCACTTCTGTGCTATATTTGCAATCTTAACATCATGGACACCTCCATAACATCATTCCACACATTTTTTGATAAATTTTCAGAATTAAAACACTTTAAAAATTGGAAATTAAAGTGCTCAAAATGCTTCGAAAATCAAACTCAAGAAGGAATCACTATTTTTCAAACTCCTTTAAGTAAATCCAATACAATTAAGTCCAATATTTGTCAAAAATTATTTAAGCAATAAACAACATGCTAAATCATAATTTAACATCATCTCATGCCAAATCAACATTTAGCATATGAACCAAATCTCATGCCAACATATCTAAATCACTATCTAGCTTATATTGACATAATTCACTTCATCACAACAAGAGTTATATACAATAACTCCAAAATCTTAATTTCATTAATTGAATCAAGAATCCTATAATCCATTCATCACATGAATCAATTCAAACAAATTGAAAATTAGGCATAAAATTGGCTATAGTAGCAGGGCAAGGATCTATTCACCATAGGAAATTAAAATTTCAAAAGGAATTTGCACTACTCGACCCAAGGATCTAGATTATGCCATAATTATCGATTTAAGGTTAACAGAAAGTACTTTGATTGATTGTCACAAAATCAACATGAAGATCTTTCAACATAAGCATTCTCTAGTGAAGATCTCAAACTCCTCTTTGCTAGGACTCGCTTCCCCACTCCTTGGCCTCCAAGTCCAAAAACCTTTGTCCTCAAAAACTCCTCCAAAATCTGAATTTATAGCAGCTAAACAGTCCCCCATCTTGCCTTGAACCATCACTTGGATCTTTTTGAAATACCTCTTGAAGAACTCTTCTTCTCATGCTCTTCCTTGTTCACCAACAATCTAGCAATCCAAATATAGTGCCTCTAAAGGTATCCACACACCTATCACACTCAAAATTCTCACTCTAATGCTAGAATAAAATGAAGATAAAGGATGAATGTGATGGAGAAGGGAGGAGAAAGTTTGGAAGAGAAGGTGAGTTGGAGAAAATCTAGTAGAGTAGTTATTTTGCTCAACTAATTGAGAGGATTTTGGGAGGGAAAATGGAGAGGTAGTTGGCCATTAAGGATGGTGTGAAAGGGTATTTATAATGTGTGATGGATGCCTCTAGGTGTATCTTTCACACCTTTCTCATACCTTGCCAACTTGCATGCATAGTTGGATTTTAATTTCCATGCATTAAAATCTCATTTTGATTAGAAAATTAAAATGCCACCTAATATTTAATTGAACTCTTCCATTTTAATTTTTCTTCCAAAATTAGATTCTCTAATTAATTAAATTAACTCCTTGATTTTAATAAATTAGCTTAACTCTTTAGGTTGACTACACTAATTAAATTATCACATGACTTCAATTTAACTCATTAAATTATTTGATTAATTTAACATTTTAAATTAATCAAATCATTGTAACTAACTCTTCATTAGTAAATATGGTCTGTTCCAAACTTAATCACTTTAATTATCTAACTTTTTAGTTAATTTATCCAATTCCAATTAGAGTGCTTTAGGCTTTTACATGTAACCCTTTAGGTTTACCAATTAATTAAACATGATCTCACAACTCTTTGTGATTTAATGAATATATAACATTTCGACTAGTTTAAAACACTTTTAACTAATCACTTTCTCAATTAATTAAAAAGTATTCAATCACTATAGTTGATGCCTAGCACAAGCCTACGGAGCCTAACCAATAACTTAATCTTGAGTGAACATATTCCACTTATAATTGCCATGCAAATATGGTCCTTCCTTTTTCTATCTTCAAAAAGAGCCCTAAGATAAGATATTTGTTAGTTTCCTAATAGCCTTAATATCTATGTTTCTATTATTGATGTTTGATTTCCATTTATAACCTCATCTTTAGAAAACTTTTTTTCAATTGTCATACAACCTTGCATAAAGATAATTGATCATTCTGAAATACATAGGAGATCAACTTATTCGTCATAAACGTATGAAACGGATTCCATCTTGGAACTCATTAACCTCAATACTTAAGTAGCTTATGCTTAGCCTAAGGCCTAGATGATCCGCTATGTGGTTAGGATAAAATCAAAGCACAAGGACCTAAATACAAGGTTATTGTGGAACCTAAAGTGAAAACACTTATTATAGGCACTATCAAAAACTAGATAATTTTCCACCACTGACATGCCACTTTAGCTATCTTGTGAACTCTCTAAGTGAGTCTTCAGTAAACATATTCTCTAACAATCCCCCTCCAATGTGCATCCATGTCTTACATTTCCCATGAAATGGTGCAATATTTAACTCCTTGGAGTATGCATCATTAGTGCAAATCTATTTGCATTTTAGATGTCTTATCTCATAAAGTTCTATAACTTGGAATATTTATAACCATAGAGACTTATTTTATGTTCACCATCATATGCATGATCAAGTCCCAAAGTTTTTTATAATTTAAGAGATTCAACCAAATGCATATGAAGAATATCATAAATGCATAGGATGAAGATGGCCAGTTTATTGAATATCATTTAATCAAGATTGTTAAACATGGAGTAGTTTTACACACCCATCTAATTAGTTTCGAGGTACTATGACCTTTGGGTTGATTCTCATCAAGTCTACTAGTGTGAAAGTACATACATCGATATTGCTTTACAAGAATGCTATCAGATGGTTAAGCATTCTCTGTCAGTAAATGAGCACCCATCAAGGTGATAGTTTCTTATTGGCCCTAAATCAACTCCACAATTAACACCATATCTATCGATTCTACTCTGGTATGCTCTTTAGCTATTTCATCTACCCTTCTAATCTCATAGAGGTGTTATTTCAATTAATATCCATACTCTTTTTACTTGATATCCTCACAGTATATAACATTTCTTAGCAACATCTGGATCTCCTTGAACTTTCCCCACCTAATCGTCTATAGGAAACTTGATTTTCATGTGATAGATAGAACCAATTGCTTGGAAGGCATTCAACAAGGCCTATCCTAATATCACACTATTGATAGATAGGGCACCATAATAGGAATTGTATCATGTGGGTCTTTATTGAAAATAGGAGATAGACTAGAATCTATAAATTAAACCAAATTAAAGAAAAAATCAAACTAGTTATCTCTATCCCAAGGATTTATCAACATGTTCTAAATTAATATTTAAAGGCTAAAAAATTACCTTTGAAGAAAGATTCAAAGAACTGATGAAGTTCTTCTAATGGACACCTCCAAATCAAGATTTTCTAGTTTCTCTTCCTTAATTTGGATCCCCACACCAAGGCCTCCAAAAATCATAAACTTTTGCTTGCAATATCACGACCAAAATAGCTTCTTAGGTGAAAAAAAAATAGAGGAAAATTTGCTCCAAACATTTGCCCAAAAGAGATTGAAAATTGGCCACTAGAATGTTTCAAACACCAATCTTAAGTTTTCCAAGCATGAAGCCTCTAATGAGTAGTCCACACACACACCTAGAAATGTCTCTCAATCCACACACTCTTTGCTAGAGAAGAGAGAAGAAAGAACATTACAGAAGGTGGCTATTTTTGGATAAGGAGAGATGGAGGAAGGAATTTAGGATATAGTTATTCAACACATGAATTATACTACCTTTTTCGAGGGAAAAAATGAGAACATATTTCATCACTCGATGGCCTGCCATGTGACTATTTAGAGGAGAGAGGCTTCCATCACACTCTCCACACATAAGACAACTTGCCAACTTGTTAATTTCTCATTTAGCTTGAATTTGCATTTGTATTTCATTTCATAAATTGAAAAACCAACTTGCATAATTCAAATGAACTCTTCCATTTGATTTCCCTCCAAGACTTGAATTTTCTATTTAATTAAATTAACTCTTTAATTTAATTGATTTAACTTAACTCCTTAAGTTAGTTAACTTGACTCTTTAAATTAATTAAGCTAACTTAACTCCTTAAGTTAATTAATATCACACTCTCCACACATGAGCCAACTTGCCAACTTGCTAACATCTCATTTAGCTTGAATTTGCATTTGTATTTCATTTCATAAATTGAAAAGACAACTTGCATAATTCAAATGAACTCTTCCACTTGATTTCCCTCCAAAACATGAATTTCCTATTTAATTAAATTAACTCTTTAATTTAATTGATTTTACTTAACTCCTTAAGTTAATTAACTTGACTCTTTAAATTAATTAGGCTAACTTAACTTATTAAGTTAACTTGGTTAAGTAATGTGTCATATGGAACCAATTCAATTAGCACCTTAATTTAATTGGTCCAATTTAACTCCTTACATTATTTTGATTAATTTAATATTTAAATTAATCAAGGCAAAAAGGCCAATTAATAATTAGTCAATTTATTTCTCTTCTTAGGCAGAAATGTCCACTAAGAAGTTTTCTAACTCCTTAAAAAATCCCTCCTATAAAATAAGAGTTTCATAAGGTTTTTGTGTATGACCTATTAAGTTCACCCATTTATTGGACATAGCCTCACAACTCCTTATGATATTTGAATATTAAAATATTTGAATTAGTTTAAACTCATTTCAATTAATCTCTATTAATTAAAGAGTATCCAATCTTCATATTGATGTCTAGCAACAACCATTGGAGCCCAACTAATTAGATGAATAAATTATATTTTGATGAACTACTATAGCTTACGCCTACCATACAAATACAATCCTTTTGTCTCCTATCTCCCGAAAAATGCCTAGGGTAAGATATTTGTCAGCTCCCTAATAGCCTCAATAATTATGTCTCCATATCTAATGCTCAATTCCACTTTATGACCTTAATTTTGAAAAACACCTTTTCAAATTGTCATACTACTTTGCGCAAAGATTTCTTAGAATTAATTGTTATAGAATACATAGGAGATGCACTTGTTCTTTACAACAATGAGGAAATAGATCCTTTCTTGGATCTCACAAACTCCCATATTTAAGTAGCTCATGCCCAATCTAAATCCATCACCTGCTATGTACTTAAGGTAAAGTCAAAGCTTGAGGACCCAAACATAAGGTTATTATGGATCCTTAAGTCAAAAGACTAATTATATGTACTATCATAAGTTTTGAAAATTCTTCACTATTGACATACTACTACAGCTATCTAGTGGATTTTCTGGGTCGGCCTTTAGTTAACTTATTTTCTAACAAGCACCCACTAACATGCATTCATGTATAACATAGATTGTCCATGAAACAAGATAATATCTAGCCCCTTAGAGTATGCATTGTTAGTGCAAGTTAATTAGAATCTTAGATGACCCATCTCACAAGATTCTATAACTTAGAATATTTAAAATCATGACTTTACAAACTTGTTTCATGATCATATGCGTGACCATGTCCCATAGTCTAGCATGATTTAAGGGCTTTAACCAAATGCAAGTGAAGGATAATAAGATGAAAATAACCATTTTACAATAAATCATTCAATCAAGGTTATCTCATAATTGGAGTAGTATTTACACACCAATTCTAATTAGCCATGGCACTATTCCAATATTCATCACATCCCCTCTTTCCAGTGTAATAGGTAAGGAGATCTACCTAAGGGGTTGCATAACCTTTCCACTAAAGCTAACTAAAGAAGTATAAATAAGCTCAGAGTCCATAGGTCTCAAGTCCATCTATCTAAACACTTTCCAGAACAATATATCTAGAAAATTACCTTTATCTATAAATGTTCATGCTAAATCATAATTCGCTATGTTCACAGTGATAATCAAAGCATCTTAATTAGGGGATTGGACCTCTCATAGTTCATCTAGTCCAAAGGAGAATACATGTAAAGTAACTCTTCCTAATCACATTTATAGCAGCTAACTCCTTTTGTTTCTAAAAGTAACCTTTCCTAGCATAACAAAGGTCTCTATCAACATAACCTCATAAGATTATATTTATAACCCCCTTTCTCTAAGGAGGAGGATTATCTTCTTGAGGCTTTTCAATTTTAGGTTTTTCTAGACTTGCTGATTCCTTTAATACCTGTATCCTTTCCTTAGTTGGGGTCATAATATGGCTCTTTAACTGGTGCTTCACTGCCCTATACCAATAGGTGATGCAGTAGGACCTCTGTCTATTGCAGTAGCTCAAAACAAATTTCTATTAGTGGCTATTAAAGATTTCACTAAGTGGGTAGAAGCTCATCACTTAGCAAATGGACGAAAGGAGCTCAACATTATGATTTGTTTAGCTATTTGATGAGTAACATTAGCAGTCCTCTAGTAATCACCATAATATTTTGCTAGATCTCAAGCATCTGCTCGAAGTGTCAACCATAAGTATCTAACTCAAGGTACTTTACTAACTAAAGACATTTCCCTAAGTGATTATCGCAATATCCAGTGTCTACCTCTCTGAGCACATTTAGCTTTAACTCCTGCTAGGCATCTCAATAAGTGAAGAGTAAAGGATCTTTTGTATAATATATCATCAATTAGTATATGCCTAACAATTCGAATCTACATCTTCTTATCCCTCAAGTCCAAATTGATGAGATATCGAATCATAAGCAACAATGCTCTTCTTTTAAGACCTTTAGCACCCCTCCTCAATATTAGGTTTTCCTATCCCTTGTACCTATGCATTTGTATTATCAAATCTTGACAAAGAACTAGCCATCTTAGTTAGCTGATCCGTTCAAGCATTTTCAATCCAAGGAACCTGTACTAGTTGAAATTTCCTAAACTTGCTTATCGATTCATTCACTCTCTTTAAGTATCTTTTCATTCTGTTCTCCAAGATCTAGTAAGCCTTTTTTACTAGCTTTGTGACTAACTATTCTAAGTTGAGCTAGTTGTAGCATCAACATTTTCTTTTTCAGGAGCTCTTTTAATTTTTTCTTCTTCTTCGCTCTCTAACTCTAAGAGGTAGAGCAGACCTCTATATCTATTTAGAAACTTCACCCTATGTCACTTTTCAACAAAATTTCCAAACTTCATAACTTCATTGCAACATTAACCAAAGCCATGGTTGTAATATTTCAAGGCAACATCAACTACAACCTCTTTGAACTTGGTTGATTTAAGAAATTATAGAATCCATCACTCAAAGTATGATTCTTGATAAGTCTTCCCATCCTCAATAAAAGGAAAAATATTAAAAAATTCTTCCTAGCCTCTTAGCATCTCTCTTTCTTAGCTTAGCCCCCCTCCTCCTCCAGATGATTAATAGCATCAAGTAGTTGTGCATCTAGATTCTCATTGGTCACAACAATCTCGTCTTGTTTCTCTTTAGCTAAAGATATTTAGTTTTTTTTTAGCTTAGCTACTTGTTCCAGGCTACGTTGAGCTTTCTATTATTGAGCCTATAGAAATAAGTTCTCTTATGTCAGCTCAACTAATCTCTTCCTATTATATTCTTATTAACTAATCACTCCATTGGACAATATATGCCACTAAAAAGAGCAAAAATTAAACGTATCTGTGTGAAGAATATCAAATCACGATAAGGTGATAAAACAATGGTAAACTTACCTTGGCTATATATGAAGACTATTAGGCCACAAAAGCAAAGGAAGTGAGATGATTGAGATATTGGCAATCCACCTTATTTGAGGCTCTCAAAAGAAAGTCTTTACCTATAGTAGAACTTTCTCCCTCAAGGATAGAACCTCTAAAAAAAAGAGGAGAATTAAGGGAAAGAATAATGGGCTAGTGAAAGAGAAACTTCAAGTGCGAGGGATCACTTATCTCTCCTTAAGTATAGTCTCCTTAGCAGTATGCTCTATAGGTTAAGGGATAGTAAAGAGTTGTAGCATCATAGTAGAAAGTGTGTTTGGCCTCTTCTTAGGAGTAGAAGCTCCAACTAAAGAACTGGCATGGCATTTTATTAAGGTATAAGAGTTGGGACCAGTTTTTTTTTTCTTGAGCTCATTTCTCTAAGTTTTATTTGCTCTGGCCTTAGCATAAATTAGCGTATTTATGACTATCTCATCTGTAATAGCATAATCAAGATAACTAATTAAAATGAAAAATCAAAAGAAAAACAAACCTCTAACCTATCAAGTGTAACTTTATATATCTGCCTATTTTTAAGCTACATTATAAAACAAAGGACAAGAAAATATGCCAAATGGCATCCCAATCTCCTTGCTAAGAGATGAAAATAAGCTTAAAACCTATGGTTGTTTAACATGTTAAGCTACTCCTGATGACATGAGGCTCAGTCACTTAGCTTAAAGGGTTGAACTAAGGGCTTATCCACCTATTTTAGTAGGAAATTCCAAGATTTTAGCCTAGACATAAAAAAGTAACTCATTTTCCACCTTTTTAGAACTCTAAGTGGTCCCATTAAGAAGTGAGCATCCCCTCACAAAGTCTAATAGAAATATTCCCCATCTAAGGATTTGGTACAAGAAAAGGTATAAAAGAATGCATCACTTGTTAGGTGTTTAAATATCTATATAAATAGCATATCATACCATAATCCTTATAGCATATGGATGATCTTACGAACATAGGAAATATTAGCAAATGGATGATTAAAGAGGAATCTAAGACCTATCCTAAGTTGCTCAATGTAGGAAATCATAAAATATGGAGAAGGATAGTGAGGGCAATCATCGAGGTTAGGGGTATAAATCATACAATCCTTAAGAATCCAAAAAAAACTCCCTCAACATACTTTCTTGACTGACTTGGAACTTGCTCGGTTGAAACTCATAGAAGATATTGCTCAAAGCCTCACCTCCTTATATCGGCTTGAAAAAGAACTTTCTAATGGTAAAAATTAAAGTAATGTATGAATTCCTTCAAATCTAAAACCTAGAAGAAAAGTGGGAGATAAAAACCCGCAAATGCAAAAGAAAGAGAAGCCTTTTGAAAATATCTTGTGCTATTAGGAGAAGAGAATATGATGAATGTATCGATTAATCTTCTGAGAGAAATATAAGTAACTAATGTGGGATAGGGAAGAGGGAATGAATTTGAAAAGCAAATAAAATGACAGTGAAAGAATGATCGATAATCATACATGTGTCATGATGGAGGGAACAAATAGAACTATTAGACTGTAAAAGAGGCATGAGAATTTATGATATACGACTCTTGGTATGAAATTGAAAACATGTTTTAATTGGTAAATTAAATGCAAACCGTCCTTATTTCCTAATAAAAGGTAAAGGAGATAGTGATACCAACAAGCTACCTATGTTCCCATAGCATAAGCTGGCCTAAGTTGAAGGCAAATCTAACCTCAAAAGCTAGAGGTAAAGCTGGCCTATCCTGAAGATAAAGTTGTCCAAAGCTGAAGGCAAAAACTAACCTCATAAGCTAAAGGAAACATTGGTTCATCTTGAAGATAAAGTTGGCCTAAACTAAAGGTAAAGTTGATCTCATAAGTTGAAGGTAGAGCTAAGCACCGAGTACGCTGTTCCATGTCCCTGCATGACCCCTAAATTTCTAGGGTTTTAAATCATAAAAACAAGATTAAAGGAAAGAGTTGTTATCGAATCATGGATTTGTACCTAAAAATTGAGATATGGTTATCTCCAAGAACAAAATAACATAAAAGTAAGGAAAAATTTATTTCTTTATAGGAACACACTCACACAAAGAAAACAATTCAACAATCTACCTAATTTCCATTAAGGAAGAAAACTGACTTAAGCATTAGATGTTTTTATCTAGAAACCTCACAGGTGCCCCTAATCGATTTTATTTTGCAGGATTGTCCAGTAGATTTCAAAGTTCAATCAAAGGTGATTTCTTGTGCAAGGAAAATATTTACATCAATGAAGAACCCAAAGATCAACCAATTTACATTATTGAGGCTTTATTTGGACCTCTACTCAATTAGTATACTATGATATATTTGATTTATTTAGGTAAATTTAGTGCCCTAACTTACTATGATTTGCTTGTGTAATGGATTAGGTGATTTGAAATTACCCATAGATTAAGCGAAAGGAAATTGAGATGGATAAGTAGTTTCTACCTTCTATTTCTTTGTAAATACTTTTTTGAATTAATATGTGGATTCTTTTCTCTGTATCAAAGAGGATTTTAGCAAGCTATGTTAAGATTTCTAACAAGTAAAGTAAATAGTTGCTTCCTAATATGATTTTATAAATTGACTTTCCAAAAGAAAGTATATGCTTTTCTATTTAAATATTTTTTCTATATAAAAAAAAGGTTAGTGCATGCTAGGGTTAAAATTCTTGATAAGTAAAGTTTGTAGTTTTTTTCCTTCTATGTCTTTTTATGAAATGTTGTTCCCAAAAAAGGCAGGGAATTATATATTTGTAAGTGATTTTCCTGTCTTTCTATATTTTTCTCTTTAAATGATTTTCTATATGAAAAGAGAATTAGAGCATGCTATGTTAAATTTTTTTGTCATTTAAAGTTTAATGTGTGATCCAGTGTTTCTTTTAATTAAATTATTTCTTGTTTAAAGAAAATGATTAAAAACTATGCTTGAATGTTGGAAACTATTAGTATGAACAAGTTCCAAAATCGCACAATGGGATTATAGTGGTAAAATCCTCAACCCACTTAAAGTGGTTATAGTTATAACTATGTTATAGGTAATAATAGAAGTTTTAAAATCCACTTAATGGTGTTGTAGCTAAAATCTTGATCGACATCTGATGGGGATTCCAAAAGTGCAAAACATTGATAAGTAAATGAATTGTTTTCCCATGACAAACTATATACGTTTTTGTTCAAAATGTTCTAAAAGAATGTTTTCAAAAAAGTCTTTAAAAATAGAAATTTTCAATTGTAATTTGATTTAATGCAAAATTTATCACATTTTATATGCATGACTTTTCAAAATTATTTTATAGCTGAAAGTTGGTTGTTTTACTTTACTCCATCCCCTCCTCTCCCCAAAAAGAAAACATGAGTTCTTATCTCCTTTTTGTGTGTTGTGTATGTAACTTGATCAAATCCAATAAAAGGTAAAGAAACTATCTTCCATGTGATTTATCCCTCATATAATTTTATAAAGTTCTTTATAGAGTACTTACTTGAGAAGAAAGAGGACAATCAATTACCGAGCTAGAGAGAAGGCATGAAAATGCTCCATTTTTTTTCCTAGTTCATGTTGATTAATTACTTTGAATTTTTTTTTATTGTTTAAGATCATTTTCTAAGAATTCTAATACTTAGAATCAACTATAAGTTTAAGAATTTGAATTAATTGCTGCTTGATAATTTCAATGTTCCATAATAATTTATCATGAATTTTAGTATATTATGATCTTTGTGATTTAATATTTCTATGTCCTTTTGAGTTCAAAAATATTGCCATGTTATGTCCCAAACTTAGAGCATGACAATTTGTTTCACTACTCGATCATGAAACAAATATTTTAGGGGGCATTGGAACATGAAATGATAATTTTTGATTTATCCAAAGCAAAATATCGTTGATGCGAACAACTTTGTAAATTCATTTGGCAAAAGATATTGATGCATTTTTGCTAAATATCCATTGCTAAGTACTATATAATTCTTTTAATACTTCAAGCAAAAAATGCATGAATATTAGTGAAGTTGATCAAATTGAGATGGGGGAAACATACAATATCAATAATTTTAAAATAAACAAAATGTATCAAATTATATGTGAAAATGAAAAAACTACAATGCTGCTTAGAAATAGAGCAAGGGTCCTTTCCAAGAGATAGCAGTATGTTGGTTTATTTTTCTCTAAAATACGAGCAGAAAGATCAGTATTTCTTAAAAGTTCTTTAACTTTAAAAATTTTTGCAAATGATTTCTGGTTTAGTTAAATTACCAAATTATCCTTATATTCAATTTTGGCAATATTATCAAGCCCTTTATTTTTTATACATTGAAAAAGTTTAATTTATAAAATTTTATTTATTTTAATTCAAGCAATTATTCCTAAATCAGGTGTTTGTGACTTTTGGACTACCATGTAAGTTAAGGTTGGGTAGGTGTCAAAGTTTTCAAGATGTCTAAGAGGTGATCGATAAAAGTGGCCTTGTTGTCACCTAGAGAGTTTGCAAAAAGAAGAAAGATTCCATCTTGAATAAGGAGAGATAGATATATATATATATATATAGAGAGAGAGAGAGAGAGGAAAAAAGGTCTTTTAAGAGTGTTGAAATGAGTCCTCAAAGTAATGTCTCAAATATTCTTTGGAATATTTATTCTTTCACTTTCTTCTTGATTCTTTGCCTGTGAATTTTGTCTTAACTTCTTTTTGAGTTAGTGAGAACTCTGGGGTCTATGTTGGGCTAAAAGATGTTTGAGAACAAGTCTAATTCTAAGTTGAGTCTAAGAAAGAAGCCTTTGATAGATCAACCAATTGAGAATGGAAGAGCAGTGACCCCATGGCCAACCAACTAATTACCTAAGGTAATGTGTTGAGCATTTACTAGGCACCTAAGGTAGTTGCTCGTATGGTGCCCAGTAGTAGTCCATATGGAACACCTATCTTGTGCACCTATTAAGTGCTCATGAGTTGCCAAAGGCGATCACTTAGGTGGTGCCCAGCAGTGGCACACCTTATGAATGAATCAAAGCATAAGGATTGGTATAGGAGGATTACCATTGAACCTCAAGTCAAGTATTAATAAGATGCACTATCATAAGTGTAGAGAAGCATCCTTTCTAATACACTACTTCTGCTACCTCAATGACCTCTTTATGCCCAGTCCTTAGTTAACTTATTTTCTAATAAGCACCTAGTAACATGTACTGGTCTCTTCTACACCGATGCCTATGAAATAAGGCATCCTCATACCTTTAAAGCATACATCACTAATACATGTATATCCGAATTTATGATGCTCTTATCTCATATATTCTATGTCTATGAGTAATTTAAAGGTCATAATCATAGTGACATATTTCATGGTGTAGCTTATTATAGGCCTACATCATATCCCATAGCCATGTGCAATCTTGAGGGCTTCTACCAAATGCACAACAAAGATGCATAAGATAAAGACGTCCAATTAAATGATTATATTGATACAATAAATATGTATTAAAAGAGTAATTACTCTCTAATCTAATTGGTTGTTGGGTACTACTCTAACAATCTCCTACTTGCCCTAACACCAATTGTCCATACTCTTAAGATTCATGTTCTTATGATGTCTGCAAAGGCTTTTTACATTAGAGGTTAAGCTAGTGGGTCTAGTATTTTTTTTGGACTATTTTTTAATTATTTCTTATTGATTTTCTTTTCTGTGAATTTTTTCATTACTTCTTTTGAGTCAACAAGAACTCCAAGATCTATGTCAACCTAAAAGATATATGAGAACAAATTTAGTTCAAACTTGAGTCTAAGAAAAAATTCTTTGATGATCAATCAAGTAAGAGCATAGGAAAAAATGTGGTGGTAGCCCGATCGCCTACCAATTAATCATTTGCGATGGTGGCATTAAGCGTCCATTGGGCACCTGGGGAGATTAGTTGTGTAATGCCCAACCATGGCTCTCATGGAGCTCCTGTCTCAAGTGCTCATGGGGCACCTTTAGCTTGCACCCACAATAGGTCACCCTTTGGTATTCACAATGTTCGCAAGTTGGTTTGACCGTGTGAGGTCCTCCACTATGTGGTGTTGTAGTATACTTTAGTCATTAGACAGGCAATCAGTCTAAGCCTTAGAGAATTTTGATAAGCCTTAGGAGTTTCATAATAGGAGTAGAACTAATGAGTTATATTAATTCTTTGGTTTCAATTCTAAAGAGGATAATTCTTTTGATGAGGAGTTTGAGAGTATTCCTATTGTGGACAATAGTTCCACAATGATGATAAAAATTTAGTGTTTACTTAAACTAAAGGAATTAGATATTTTGAGGTGTAGGACGAGTTTAGGTCCATCATTCCTTTTTCTCAAAACAACATGATGTCACCTCCTAGAGTTCATTTTATAGTATTTAACATTTATTTCACTTGTGGTTTTCACTTCCTCTAGACCCTCTTTTATTAGATATAATATAGATTTATGGCATGTGTCTGAGCTAATTTTTGCTTAACTTTTTTATGGCTTTGGCAAAGTTTAGACAGCGTTTGGGTGAGTTGGGCTTGTCATTATCTTTAGATAGATGTCACTTTAGGTTATGCAAAGTGTTGAATAAGTAATTCTTCCGTTCTTTTCCAATCCAAATAGTAAGTTTTTTTGTGGATTACTTGTTGAAAACAAGGATTGGACATTCCTTGCAAATATAGTAGTTCTCCTTCTTTAGTTCGTCCTTACCAAGTTCATTGCAATCTTCACATGTGTTTCGTTGAAGAGTGTTTATATGGCGTACAACATATGCTTGCGAAGCTCATTTGGAGCTTTAACGACATGGCCAATTGGGCTTGCCTCATTATAGCTAGTTTCTTAGGCAAAATTTTGACATTTTAGAGCCCATTAGTAGCTTTTTGACACCACTGCAATTACCACCCTGCTGCAAGCCATGGGTGCAAGAAGACTCACCCAACCACACACCACTGTTGATGTCCTAAATTGTCAACATGGAAGTGAGAGAGATAATGAATAGGAAATAATAAAGGTTTAAAAAAGCAAAATATGTGGTGGAAAAGAAAAAAAGGGGCAATATGAGAACTTCCCAAGGGGTCACCCATCCTAGTACTACTCTTGCCCAAGCACGCTCAATTTTAGAGTTTTGATATGATACAATACATTAGTGCTAATATGATAGCAGAATCTCTCGCACTAAATGGCTTTATCATGATGCACGGTGTGATGCAGCACATGGTGCCAGAGCTTTAAAATAAGAAATTAAAGAACCTAAAATTTGAGGAGCTATCTATCAATTTCATAAATTAATCTTGGACACCTAAAAAATACTGTTGAATTGAACTTTTGAGAAATTAGAACTTTCTTTCATTTTCACATTAGAAATATAGAGAATTCTCATTGGGGCTAGAGGTTTCACCATACTAATGAAGAGCTTTTATATTGTTTTCTTTATTTTGTCACCAATGTGCCAATACATTCTCATGGTTTAATCATTATGGCTAAAGCTCATAGTGATCAAGAACCACGATAGATTTTTAGCAGCAATTGTGAAAACGTTTAATACTATTTGACTCAATTGAATAGTACAGTTAAGAATAAAAAGGATGGATTGTGGTTCAATCATAGAGTCACAAGATCAAGCATGTTGAAGAGCTAAAACAAAGGTAAAAATATTTTTGAACATAGAAAGAGACTCATTAGATACAAGAGAAGCATAAGATATGAGAATGAACAATCTTCTTATCATCAAAAATAGCTTATGAAGGAGTATTCCCTCTCAAAAAGCTTGAATTCTAGCTACAACATAAGTTTTCATTAATCTGATCATATTTTTGCATTGTTATTGTTGGGTAGTGGACTCTATATATGCAACAAAATATTCAAACTTTTGAAGATGAGGAAGTCGAGAGGAGAAACACTTTGTATTTTTTTCCTACTCAGTCACTTCTATTACAATTCACTTTTCTTTTTGCATTTTCTCACTCTTTTCTTGCTTATAAACTAACCCTAACATACCATCTATTTGTACTAGTTTAGAGAGCACTCTTAGATACTCAACATAAACAACTTATACAATTTTCAACACACTAATTTGAGTAAGACTCCAAATACCAAAGCACTCCTTTTATATAATGTAATTTGAAAATTTAGGAAATAAATGTTCATTCCCGAGATGTCAAAAACACACACTAATTAACTTTGAATAGCTTTTCAATGTTTAAGATTCAACTTCTAACATGCCCTTTTAAGATTGATTCTTGCTTCCCAACCAGACTTTTATCTTCTCAAAGATTTCTCTCTTGAGCGACTTTGTGAAAATATCAGCAACTTGATCTTTGAATTTCACAAACTTCAATTGAAATTCTTTCTTGTTGATACTCTCTTTGATGAAATGAAGATGAGCATCAATAGGTTTACATCTATCATGAAATTTAGGATTCTTTGCTAAAGCAATCACTATCTTTTTTATCAATGTCTACCTCAAATCATCTTATTGAAAGTTTAGCTCGTTGAGAAAACTCCTTAGCCATATTTCATGGAAAAAATTTTGATGTTATATCTATTTATTGAGCTTCACGTGTAGATAAAGCTACAATCAACTGCTTTTTTGATAACGACATAAAAGTAATTTTTCTAAAGAAAAAACATAAATTTGAATGTGCTCTTGTGATTATCAATATCACCAGCCTAATCACCATCACTATATCCTGCTAACTCCATCTATATAACTACAAGATAGAATATATCATAAGTGATTGTCACTGTGGTATATCAAAGTATCCTCTTTGCCACTTTGAAATGATATGTTGTTCGACTCTCCATATATCAATTGATAAGACTAATTGCATAAAAGATATCTAGTCTTGTACAAGTCAAGTACTTTAAACTTCCAACCAAACTCTTAAATAAGGTGGGATCAGCATGATCATATCATGGTGACTTGGTAACTTCTCTCCAAGTACGATCAGGTGCTACTTGGCTTTCAACCTTTCATTTTGAACTTCTTCAACGTTTCTCTTGTATATCCTTTATACATGAAGAAAATTTCAACATCTCTCTGTGTTGCCTTGACACCAAGATAGTATGACATCAATCCAATGTTAGTCATCTTGAACTCCTTGTACATTTCTTTCTCAAAATCACTCAACATCTTCTCATTGCTACTTGTGAAAATGATATTATCCTTATACAAGCAGATGATCACGACTTTCATCTTGATATATAGAGCATGTTCATAGGGATACTTTTTAAATCCTTTCTCTTGAAAGTATTTGTCAATATGTCTATTCCATGCCTTTAAGTTTTGCTTTAACCTATACATGGCTTTTTTTTTTTAACTTAAACATTTTACTCTCATATCCTCAAACAATGTGATCCTCAAGTTGTTTGATATATATTTCTTCATCAAGGTAACCATTCAAGAATGCAAACTTCAAGTTTATTTGACTAATTTTCTATCCCTTCTATATTGTAATTGAGATCGAAAGATAAATAATTTGCAATCTGGCAATAGGGACAAAGACTTCATCATAGTCAATTCTAACGTTTTGCTTATATCCTTTCAGAACAAGCTTTTCCTTGTATAGTTCCACTTCTCCCAGAGTTTTTCTTGATTTTGTACACCTATTTTACTCTAATAGGTTTGCATCCTATTCAAAGAGTGGTAAGCTCTCAAGTATCTTTCTTCTTGTTAGCATTGATCTTCTTCATGGCCTTTTTCCATTTGTCACTTCTGGATACTTCCTCAAAATTGATCCGCTTAATATCTACAAAGAGATAAAATATAGTCTTATCCTTATCCAATTCTTCATAAGTTTCTTGCAAGGGTCTTGTCCATTGAGGTATAATACTTGAGTTTGTATTATGGTAGAATTCAATGGTGATTGTAATGGAGTAGATGGTGAAACTAATTCAATTGATTCTTCTTGCTTCTTTTTCACTATCTCAATAGATAAATAATATTTTATTTTATTTATTGAGAATGCCAATCCCAAGAACTTTTCTCATCTAAGTAAACATCTCAACTTACTTAGATCTTCATGTTGATGGAATCTATTAACCCTTTTGATGATTTATATTGTTTTGTTCATGAAAAAATTATTCATTAAATTATGTGTTGAATAGCATATACATTATTGACTAGAATCTATTTACATGATCTCTACTGGAATTTATCATGTGCCGGAATTTACTTTCCATAAATAAAAGTATAAATGCATGATTACCAAAGTTAACTTGTTTCCCTTCTTAACTCCAATGGATTCTTGTCTTAATGAGAACTTATAGCTGTTGGACAAAGGCATATAAAAGTGAAATTATGCAGTATTTTTTGAGTGAATCACTAAGTTGAGAAGGAATTTTGTTAAGTGATTTGAAAAGTTATGTGATACTCTCTTACATGTTCTTGTGCTTAATTGCTACTTATTTCTTGTCCTACGTGTGTTTTGAAGAGACCTTGTGGTGAAGAATGTTAAGAGGATCTTTCCTTCAACGAACCTTAGAGAGATGAGAATAAGGTACCTTGTTTGTGTCTCAAAAGACTTAGTTATGAAGATGGACGAGAGTCGTAGCTACTCTTGATAGACCTTATAAAGAGAACAAATTGGCACTTGCTTGCTCTAAGGACTACTAGGTGAAGTAACTAATAGGTAGCACTACTTGGAACTTTCTATAGTGTCCTTGGTTTTGGTCTGGAGGAAACAACCAGAACTTACAATATGAAGTGGTAGCAACTTATGCGTCAATCCATAGAGGTTCTACAAGTAAATCTAGTAGAAGTTCCTCCAAGCCTATTCACAAGTAGCTAGCTTCACAGTGCTCTAGAGCATAACTCATCCCATTTAGGATTCCAATGTAGCTTTTTGCGAAGTGTTGGTCTTCCACCTTGCTAAGGTGTTCTATTCCTTACACTTTCATTATTATTAAATTACTATTTTTATTTGTAAAAGCATTCCCATACACTTATTAATTAGACAAGTTTAAAATCTAAAGTGAAGCTTAGATAAAGTATGTAGGCTTGCTGAATCTCTATAAATTCCAATGTCTTTTACTTATGTTTTTACTATTTTTCTTATCATTGGTCTGACTGGTATCTTAATTGGTATTTGCAAATTCCAATCAGTAAATAAAACTATGTTTTGTAAAAGACTTAAATAATTTTTGAAAGTCCAAAAATACTTTGAGTGATAAACTTCTACTACATTAAAATCTCTTAAGCCTAATTCAACCCCCCATCTTAGGCATATAATCACTCAAAATTGGCATCAAAGCATTGGTTCCCTTCTTTTTCTTCAAAAACTTCTTTGGCATGCCTAAACGATCAGCAAAATCAGATGCAAGGGTATCTTCCTCCAAGAAGAATGGCTCTTCTTCTCCCTCAAAGCCTATTTCTATTCAATCTCTAAAGCTCCAATGTTGTTAAAATGGTACAATGACTTCAGTACTTATGAGGATCAATCATCCTCCCCTATCAAACCTGAGCATCTCGATAGTGAAGACTTAGGTAGTAAGGATACCCTATGAGCAGTCCTGCAAAACCTATTAGTTTTAAAGAAATTGTTTCTAGCCCTAGTCCCTCTATTTCTACTCATCCTAAAGAAATTAAGGACTGGGATTTTAATAAGCTTCCATTCTCTCTTAAATTTCACTCTTCTAAAGCTTTAGCATGCTTTAATGAAAAATCTCTGGTCACAACTTAAATTATGGTAAGGGCATTAACTTTGACTTTTTGCCAAATTTGCCATTGTAGATTAGGTCCATGGTTTAAAGTGGGATAATCTATTGAAAATTGATGTGCTTATATCCTCATTTGTCAAGCTTCTTTACTCAAATTTCACTTTCATTGAATCGATTTTGAAATCGCTATAAAGTCTTATGTTCTTGATAAAAGAATTGTGTTGTCCCCTTCAAAGCTAAAGTTTTTTATTTCATATTCCAAATGATGGCGCCAAAATTTTCAGTTTTGGTGATTTATCTGATTTTGATGTTACGTGTGATGAAATTTGTCAACGTTTTTAGGAAGGAAAACAACATTTTTTTTTGGAGATGCTAGTCTAAACAAAATGAAAATTGAACATATTTTGCTACATAAATTACTTAGTTGCTTTGTTTTTTCTACCCCAATTTCAAGTGGAGGGCATACCACTAATCTTAATTCCATAAGCATTTATCTTATAGCCAAAGCAATCAAGCACAAGCTTGTTAACCTAGGCTTTATTATTCTGAAATACATGGTGCATTTATTCTCCCATCAAGCCAAAAATATTCCTAGTTCTAGCTTCTCACACATATTTTTAAAAGTGAAGGAGTACTTTTGCCTGATGCTTGGATTAAAGAGAAGCATGACCATAAGGCTTTGGATCTAGACAGCATACGAAAAATGAGAATTTAATACACTGATTATGATGGATGGTTCAAAGGAGTCGAATGTACTCCTACTAGTATTAAACTTCACCCTAAAGATCTAAAATTCCAATATCTATTAGCTCAAAGCTAGAACAATCCTGCCTTGCTCATCATACTCCTATTAAGATACCAAGCAAAAACTTGTAAATGGGGAATTAGTAAAGTAGGTAGTAGACTTGAAGCAAAATTGGATGATGTTACCAAGATAGTAGAAACCCTCAATGAATGGCTAGAAATACTTGTTGATTTAGTGGACCATAAGTTGAAACATCTTCTTAGCAAGTCCAGTCACACTTATACTAGTGTGATTCAACTGAAAGAAAAATTTAGGGCATTTCTAAATGCCTCGTAGTCCACTTTTGATGATGAAGGGGGAGGAATATGAAATTTGGAAAACTTGTTTTTGCCATTTGCTATTTGCGGTGACTAGAACTCTGTTCTTGTTTCTCTTGAACTTTGATGGAACTAAAAAATTTTCTAGGCCTGTAATAACTTATCATTGATGAATATTTTTTTCACTACTTAGGCATGCCTAATTATTCAATATATTATATCTGCTGGTATTTGTTGCTTGCTTGGCGTTTTGTTAAGTATATGAACAAGAGAAGTACCAATCACTCCAAATAGGGGGCACATATGTAGAAGAAGTTCAGGTGATATCTTTCCACCTTATTCAAATTTTGTCATCATGAAAAAGAAGGAGATTGTTAATCCTTTTGATAATTTACATTATTTTGATCATGAAAAATTATTCCTTGAACTATGTGCTGAATAGCATGCACATTATCTACTGGAATCTATTTACATGTTGTCTAATGGAATTTATCTTGTGTTGGAATTTACTTTGCATAAATAAAAGATTTTCTATAGATTGTAGTTTGATCTGCATCTTTGTAACTTGTGAAAAGAATCGCACCATGATGCAATTAGTTTATCATTTGCTGATTAAAGTATAAATGTATGATTACCAAAGTTAACTTGTTTCCTTGTTTAACTCTAATAGATTCTTGCCTTAATGAGAACTTTTATCCATTGGACAGAGGTATATAAAAATGAAATTATATAGCATTTTTTGAGTGAATCAGTAAGTCAGGAAAGAATTTTGTTAAGTGATTTAAGAAGCTGCGTGATACTCTCATACACGTTCTTCTGCTTAATTATTGCTTATTCCTTGCTCTACGTGTGTTTTCGTGGGACTTTGTGGTGAAAAAGTTCAAGAGGATCTTATCTTTGGCAAACCTTGGAAAGATAAGAATAAGGTAATTTCTATCTTAAAGGGCCTAGTAGTGAAGAGGGGTGAGAGTCATTCCTGCTCTCTAGGGACCCCATAAAGAGAACAAATTGGCCCTTGGTTGCTCTAAGGTCTTCTAGGTGAAAAAACTAATAGGGCGGCATTGCCTGAAACTTTCTACAATATCCTTAATTCCAGTCTAGAATAAGTGACTAAAGCTTGTCGTATAGAGTGGCAGCAACTCATGCATCAATTCACAAAGGTTGTGCAAGTGAATCTAACAGAAGTTCCCCCAGACCTGTTCACAAACAGTTGGTTTCACAGTACTCTGGAACTTACCTCATACCATTTGGATTCCAATGTAGATCTTTACAAAAAGCTAGTTTTTCACCCTACTAGGGTGTTTCTATTCCCTACACTTTCATCACTATCAAATTACTATTTTTATTTGTAAAAGCATTCTCATACACTTATTAATTTGATAGGTTTAAAATCCTAGGTGAAAGCTTAGGTGAAGGACATAGGTTTGCCAAACCTCTATAAATTTCGGTATCTTTTACTTATATTTTAATTACTTTTCTTATCACTGATCTGATTGATATTTTAACTGGAATTTGCAAATTCTAGACAGTAAATAAAACTATTTTCTACAAAAAACTTAAATAGTTTTTGAAAGTCTAAAGATACTTTAAGTGATAAACTTCCACTGCATTAAAATCTCTTAAGCCTAATTCACCCCACTCTTAGGTATATAATCACTCATAGAATCATACAATTTGTACCTCTTCTAGCATTGTTCATGTTCTTTTGTTATCCTATTTCCTTTTTCATGATCAGAAACAAGCATATGCGTAATGCTTACAAATATCCTTAAGTGTGACACATTATGCTTGTATTACTTCAAGCCACTTGTAATGTTTAATTGCAAACACTCTTTGTGGGAAACCTATTGGACAAATAGATAGCACCGCAACAACTTCAACCTAAAATTCTTTTAACGTATTCTCGCTCTTCAACATAGATGGAGTCCTATTCAATATTGATAGATTCTTTCTCTATGCTATTCTATTATGTTGAGGTGAATAAAAAATGGTAAAGGGTTGACAAATACCATTTTCATCACAAAATGCCTCAAATTCCTTGTGTGTGAACTCTCCACCTCAATCAGATTGTAATGATTTAACTTGATATCCACTCTACTTCTCAACAAGAGCTTTGAACCTCTTAAAAGTTAGGAATAATTTTGACTTCTACCTTAAGAAACAAACCCATGCCTTCTGACTAAAATCGTTAATGAACCAAATGAAATACGTGTTCCTTTTGAAGGATGATGGCTTGATAAGACCTCAAACTTCAGTGTGAACCAACTCCAATAGTTTAATATACATTAGAAATGAATTAGTAGCTCTATTTTTCAATTGAATCAAAATTTTGCCCTTTCCTTTGATAGATGTCTTTGATAGGTCTCCAAAAGTGATATTCATTGTACATTCTTGCTTCTTGATAAGCAGTTGTGGCTAGCGCAAATCATGCGATACTGGCACTAGTGTTGAGATACCAAGAACTCTCCTTTTCTTCGCTATATTTGTTTTAAGCTAATAAGACAATTTCATTGCCAACCTTTGTCTCCTCAGCATAGTAGATCTTCTCTTTATATTCATTAAACTCCTTTTGACATTTCCAAGCATGGTGTCCATATTGATGATAATGGTAGCACAGAATATATTTTTTTTATTTTGCCACTTCTTATAGCCTCATCTCCCTTGACCACAACCTTCAGATCTCGCCAATCAAGATTCTCCAATTGTGTTATTCTCTTAATTGGTATTTTCGCCACTTTGTCCTCTAGCTACCATGTCCACCTTGACCATGATAAGGTGATCTGAAAACCCTAGCCTAAATCCAATTATGAATAAGAGTTTGAAGAGTTTGACTTCGTTAAAGCTTCTTATTTTCTCAATGAGTTCCATGAGTTTGGTATTTCTTATGGTATTCTTGGGCCTTTTCAAGCCTTATACACCAAGCACAAGGTGATTGGCAATCTAACCACAATTTTTTGATTTCTTGACTTATTTTTTTCTTCCTTAGCTCATTCTTAGTGTATCTCTTCAACAAATGACTTTGCCAAATTTACAAAGCCATCTTTTAGCCTCTTTGCTCTTGCTCTTATGATAAGTCCCACAAGCATGTTGCAATCTCCATTTTGCCCTTCAATGCTAAAATACCATTTTGCCCTCATATGCTCATATTAATCCCTCCTTCCTCAAAAAGATTCATCCTCGAATCTAAATCCATATCAAAAGAAGAAAGATTAGAAACATTAAAAGTAGCAAAAAATTTATGCTCATCTAGAATATCAATCTTGTAAGCGTTGTCATTGATCCTTTCTAGCACTTTGAATAGACCATCTCCTCTAGCATCAAGCTTGGATTATCTTTGATTAAGAAACCTTTTCTTTCTCAAATGAACCCAAACCCAGTCACCAGGTTCAAATATCACCTATTGCCGCCCTTTATTCACTCTTTGGGTAGTCAATCTGTTTCTTTTTTCAAATCAACTCATGTACCTTCATATGTATAGCTTTAACCTTTTTAGCCTTGCTTTCACCATCTAATTTAGTAATATCACTTGAAGGCAAAGGTGACAAATCAAAAATATTTAAACGATTAAAACCATATACAACCTCAAAAAGGTAAAAAACCTATAGAAAAATGTACTGACCTATTAGAAGAAAATTCAATAAAAGGCAAACGATCCTCCCAAGTTTTTAAATTCTTTCCCATAATAGCACATAACAAAGTACCTAATGTTTTATTTACCACTTCAATTTGTCCATCAGTTTATGGATGACAAGTAGTAGAACACAAAGGGTTAATACCTAACTTACCTTACCAAACCTTCCAAAAATAGCTTAAGAACATAAGATCCCTATCAAAAATAATAGATATAGGGACACCATGCAATCTCACAACTTCTCTAAAGAAAAAAGCAGCAATGATAATGGCATCATCAGTTTTCTGACAAGCAATAAAGTATGCCATCTTACTAATCTATTAACCACAACAAAGATACTATCTCTACCCTTCCTAGTTCTAGGCAAACCGAGCACAAAATTTATAGAAATATCAATCTAATAGAAATTAGATTTAACCTATTTACATGTAATACATTTAAAATACACTTTCTCAACATCTTTTCTCATACCAGGCTAATATAATTTGCTCACCCAAAACATCCAAAGTCTTATGCACACGAAAATGACCCGTCAACCTACCACTATGTGATTCCCTAACCAGTAACTCACACAGAGAACAAGCAGGCACATAAATTCTATTGCCATAAAATAGAAAACTTTCATGTCTATAAATTTATTAAATGCACCATGCTCACATGCAACATACAAATCAATGAAGTTAATATCAGTTGCATACATATCTTTAAATTGCTCAAATCCTAATAACATAGATGTAAGTGTAGTGATTAAAGCATATCTCCTAGACAATGCACCAGCAACAATGCTTTCTTTTCCCTACTTATAACAAATCACATATGGTAAAGCCTCAATAAATTCTACCCATTTAACATGCATTTTATTAAATTTTTCTTGGCCCTTTCCATGCTTCAAAAATTCATGATCAATATATATAACAAATTCGTTAGGAAGCAAATAATTTTGCCAAATGTTTAATGCATGAACTAAAACATATAATTTCTTATCATAAGTAGAATATCTTAGCTAGGATCCATTAAATTTCTCACTAAAGTATGCAATAGGACATTTCTCTTGCATTAAAGCAACACCAATCCTAATCTCATATGCATCACACTCAATCTCAAATGTCTTATTAAAATTAGGTAAAACAATAATAGAAGCATAACATAATTTATCTTTCAATATATTAAATGCATGCTCTTGTTCCTTTCCCCAGCTAAACCCAACTTCTTTCTTAATAATCTCAGTCAATGGAGCAACTATAGTAGAAAAGTCAAGCACAAACCTCCTATAAAAGCTAGCTAATCCCTGAAAACTCCTAACTTCATTAACTATCTTAAGCAATGGCTACTATTGAATAGCCTTCACCTTCTTCTCATCCATCTCAATGCAATGTGCACTCACAATAAACCTCAGAAATGCAAGTCTATCAATGCAAAAAGTACATTTCTTAATGTTCATGTACAATTTCTCTTTCCTAAAAATAGTCAAAATAGCCCTAGCATGCATTATATAACCATCTAAGCATTAGTCAAACCAAATGGCATAACCAACCATTCACATGAGCAATATTTTGTTTTAAATACAGCCTTCCACTTATTCCCAAGTTTCATCCTAATTTGATGATAACCACTTTTCAAATCAATCTTAGTGAAAATGCATGCACTATGTAATTCTTCAGGTATATCATTAACCTAAGGATAGGATAGCAATACTTAACTATAATTTTGTTGACTACTCTACTATCCTTGCACATCCGCCAACTTTCATCCTTCTTTGGAACTAACAACATAAGTACAACACACAAACTTATACTTTTCCTCTCATGTCTTTTTGCTAACAACCCCTTCACTTGCCTTTGAAGCTCTTTTGTCTTCTCAAGATTATATCTATAGGCTAGTCAATTAGGAATTTGAGATCCAGGTACAAAGTCAATTTGATGCTCAATTCCTCTTAATGGTGGTAAACCCATGGGCATCTAGGGAATACATCATCAAACTTTTGCAATAAAGAGATAAAAATACTAAGCTAATCAAGGATAAGGTTAGTTTCAAATAATAAAAGCTCTCTATACCTAGCCAATATCAAAGCTCTCTTGCCTACAAAAGCATCCTTTAAATCCCTCTCTTTTGCATAGAAATATTACTTTTTCTCAACTTTTTCACTCTTCACTAACTTTTTCTTTTCATTCTCTTCACCTTTTACACTCTTTTCTCTTTTTTCACTCATTGACTTCTTCTCTCCTGCACATTCGTCTTTGTTGTTTGCACTTGTACAGTCACTCACCATTAGGCCTTTATCTTTATTATTTTCTCTCACAGCCTTTTTTCTCTCACTATTCTTTTTAGCCTCATTATCCAAACTCCCACAAAAAGATTATTGAAGTCTAATCTGGTCAAGGTAAACTTTCTTGGGTGATTGAGGTGCAATAGTGACTTTCTATCCATTATGCTTAAAAAAATATCTATTTTGTACTTATCATGCATTACATGCCTATTAAAATGCCATGGCCTACCCAACAACATATGGCTAACCTACATGGGCATTACCTCATTAGTATATCTCCTAATAGTAAAAGCTACAACCTGCTGCTTTGTAACTTTCACCTCTCCACTATCATTCGACCATTTCAACCTATGTGGATTAAGGTGTTTATCACACTTTAGCCCCAATTTCTCAACTAAAGTAGTACTAGCCACATTAGCAGAATTACCCCCATTAATTATTAAGCCACACACCTTACCACTTATCGAGCATCTAGTGTGAAACTTATTTTCTCTTTCTTCCGAACTCTCCTCTTTAACATTCAAGTTCAATGTATGCCTAGCAGTAAGAGTTTCACCATGAATAGCACACTCAACATCATATTCATCACTAGCCATATCTTCTAAAGGTGGCATATCATTATCATTACCATCAGACTTATTATCATTATCAAATTTAGATACAATTTCACTACCCATAAAAATCATAGTTCTTTTGTTTGGATATTCAAATGCATAATGACCCAAACCTTAACATTTAAAGCACTTAATATCCCTATGTCTGGAAGTAGTGGAAGAAAAAGAATTATTAGTATCGTTTTGTGGAATAGACTTCTTATCCATGTTCCTTAATGCATCCAACCCCTTCTCCTTAGAACCTAAGCCCCAATCTCTCTTCTTTCCATCATATTTTTACCATCTGGAACCTTATTTTAAGTTGAAATTCTAAAATGCTTTGGTTGCCTCTCTTTGCATTTATTGTTTCTCCATCTTCATAGCCATACTCACCAAATCCTCTATCTCCACATAATATTGTAAGTCCACAATATCAACAATTTCTCTATTCAAACTACTAATAAATCTAGGCATTGTCACTTCTGTATTCTTTTCTATGTTGACCTTAATCATCAACATCTCCATATCCTTATGGCAGTCCTCAACTAACTTAGACTCTTGAATGAGTCTTTGTAGTTTTGAGGCATTTCCCTATAATATTAAGATGGAACAAATCTTTTCTTAATAATGCCCTTCATATTTGCTGAAGTTTTAATAAGTCTCTCACCGTTCCTTCTCTAAGACTGCACTAATTGATCCCACCAAACTAATGTATAGTTAGTGAATTCAATTGCTACTAGTATCATTTTCTTCATTTCAGAGTAGTTATAGCAATCAAATATCAACTCCACCTTTGTCTTCCACTTGAAGTACGCTTCAGCATCATTTATACCTTTAAATGGAAAATTTTTTATCTTGATGGCATTTAAATTGCTATCCTTCCTAGCTTTAAATCTAGCTTCAGGCCCTCTATGCTTAACCAAACTACTATCATCAAACTCATCCGCAAACATCTCTTGATTAAACCTATGTGGAGGCCTATTTCACTACCATTCCTAGAAATATCCTGTGCCACCTTCTTTCTCCACTCACCCAGCTCATCAAGCCTACTATTTATCTTCTAAAATTAACTAGTAAATTCCCTGTACATCACTATCATATCTAGCGTCATATTAGCTTTCTCATCAGAGGCTTCCTTACCTTCTCTCAGAAGAATAGTACTCATTTTAAAAAAAATTGCAAGAAGTGTTAGCAAAACAACCGAGCAAAAACACTCCTTCACATGTTTCACTTAAGTAGATGTGGACCCTCATGTTTGCACTTAATTCTGGCTTTTACCCTCTTTATGTGCTTATATTTTTATGACTTTTACCTCTCTTGACCAGGATGAATGTTGCACTTCAAAAATCAAACTAATTCAATTCAAAGAAAATTCACAAGTTATAGGAGTAGTGATGAAAACCTAACAAACACTACAAGAAATTATTTTTTGCGGTGGTTTATCATTGATAAACCGCCACAAAATATTAATTTGGCCGCAATTTTGTGGTGGTTAAAGAGACCACTGCAAGATTATTACCTATAGCGGCGGTTTATTTTAAACCACTGCTGTATTAGCTTAATTTAGTAGCATTTTTGAAAAACCATTGCTATATAAACTCTATTTAGTAACAATTTTGAAAAACCACCATTGTATAAGCTTTATTTAGCGGTGGAGTTTATAAACTGCCACTATTAAGTTCATTTAGCAGTAGTTTAAACCGCCGTGGTTTGAATAATATATGGAAGGGGTTTTCTTAACTGCCATAATGGATAAAGACTGATTCCAATCAAAACCGAATTTCTTTTTTCTGTTTGCACAATTTCTCCTTTTCCCCTCTTTTTGTCCTCTTCTCTTTCCCACCCCATGCCTTTTCTCTCTTTCTACGTGCCCGCCTACCCTAATTTCTCTTTCTTCTCTTCCTAAAAATTTCCCACCTCATTCTCTCTTCTTTTCTCTTTTTTCTTTTGCTCTCAAATTTATAACTGGATGTTCTCATGGGCCTTTGCTTGGATTTAAGTACCTAGAGCCTACTTTCTGTATATAGAGGTAACACTATAAGAAAGAACTTCGCACCTCTCCTAAATTCATATTAATTTCTTTCAATATATTTTTTATTTTCCTTAGTAACATGTGATGCTTATGAAATTAACCCGATTATGTCAAGAATTTATGACAACGGGGAAAGGTTGGTTGAGGCCATGCTAAATAAAGAGCGGCTTCGCCACCTTGCCCTTTACTGTGAAAGCTTCATCACCAAAGCATCTGACTCTAGTTCTAATTCTTTCCATGGTGATATTGCTAGTAATATATATGTAAAACCAAGCAATTTATGGTTCTTCTTATGTACTTCAATTTTTGAGCTAAAGAATAAGATTTTCTATAGTTATATTATTCTGGGATTTCATAACCAATTTCCCTTCTTTTGTTTCTCAAGATTGAGCATCTTATATTAGGCTTAAATTTGAGATTAATCATTAATTGAAAAAGGTTAGATATTTTAAAAGGAGCACTAGAATAAAAGCAATGTTTTTTTCTTTAGATATATGACTCTAGTAGTTGTTACACATGATCTCATGTAGATTAATTAGCAACATACTATATTTATCTTTGGTGTGCCGAACTAGGAAATGGACCTATGTCTAACCTCCTAATCATATTCTTGTCTAATTATTGCATCCTTAAGATCCTAATGTGTCTATTTTGGAGTAGCATATTTGATTATGCCTATGTAGAATAAAAGCATAATTGATTAGTTGTGTAAGGTTCTTTAATTAATGTGGATGTGCATGTTCTTTAATATTGTAAGGTTTGCTACCTTTAACTAGATTCCTTTGCTCAAAGAAAAAGAAAAAGAAAAAGAGGTAGCTATGAATATTTAAGAAAAGTCCTTCATAATATAATATGCCTAGCTAGCTATAATTAAGCATTTACTAGAAGATCATGTTCAATTTTTTTTTTCTTTTCATTTTAAATATTATGAAGCTTATGTTTATATTTCTTCCATAGATATAGATTGAATGATTGTACCATGTAATATTTAGTAGTTAAATAGAAATTAAATGACACTCATATATATATCTTTTATACCATTTGAGTTTCATTTCAGATGATTAACATTAATTACCATTTATAATTAATGGATATGCTTCAGATTGTGCTATGACATCGAGTTTTCTATTATGCCATTTAACTCTATCCATGGTAATTGATTTTTCTCATATTTGAAATTGCTCAAACTAATAAAAGCAACTGTAATTTCTGATATTCAGGCTGAGACTGAAGAATCCTTTTGTCCTACAATCTTTTTTTCTTAGAAAGAGTTGAGGATTTAGTCAAACAAGCGCCCTGTATGTTGGCAACCCTTTGAGGAGCTTTTGTAGATCAAGGTTGACAAAGTTAACAACAAAAGAATAATTAAGCTTATTTGTTAGTGAATGCAATGACATAGTTGCATATTTTGGTTTATTATTTATTTGTGAGTTTATTCATGGTGATGAAGCATGTCAGCATCCATAGCTCTATATGTGTCATGATCCCTTTAGGTTCTTATTTACTATCACTTTTGCTTTTGCACAGTTTAACATTGAGGTCATGTACTGCATATGTATGTGTTAACGAGGGAAAGATTTAGTGTTCAATTTTAGTTGTGATAAACCTAAAAATAGTTTATATCCAATGAACAAATGCAAACATTATCCAGTTTGATGAAAAGAACTAAAATGATAAAAACAATTATATAAGGTTAAAATATACACTTGAGTTTTGTTTTTTAATTTCAATTTCATAAAACCTTTTATAATGGTGTTATTTTCAGTTTAGATAAATTAAATGAAATTTGTTATTTATTTTGCAAATTAAAGGTAAGTTTTTTTTATTTTAAATATGATTATTTAATTCCTGAATTACTAAACATATTGTTTTTCTAAATTCATAAAAATTCAAAAAGTTACTCTCTTATGCAAATTTAGAGAGGCTACAAATAAGTACAATACTTTGGTTTTTGTCTAGAAAAAGCTCAAAGTTGACTTAGATTTTATGTCCACCATCATGATTAGGGATTTTCAATGGTAAATTTGGGTCGAATCAAAGTAAAGCAATAAAACATAACATGTTTCTATGACTTATAACTGCGTACACACATAAAAATGCTCCTTGCTTTATGATGGCTGTAAAACTCTTGTGCTATTTTGAGTTTGGTAGCTTGACACAAAAATGCCTCTTGTTCTTTTTTAGTCACTTACACCAATCAGCTATAGCATTGTAGAGTAAAGTATTTACTATAATGTCATTTTCTCCTTTCTCTCTTTTTCTTTAGCATTCAGAATAAAAAAAAGAGTTAAGGAAGTTGGATGAACATTTAAATTTGTAATTTGTGTTATGTTTGCTTTACTTTGCTACATCATTGATGAAACATAATTCTCTTGTCATTGATTTAGCTGAAAAATAATTTATGCTTTAGTATTTTGGCTACTCATGACTTGCTTTGATACCCTTCTTGTAGGTTTTGCAGCAGAGGTCCTGAAAAATACTTAACTAGCATGAAGAAGCAATTTTTGAGGAGAGCATCAGTGCAGTAAGTATAACATGATTGCAATATTTCTGTTGTTATCTTATTACCTTTTGGAAGCCAAGTAGCAAACCATTTTTTAGGGCTAATTTTTGTGTTTCAAACCTCAACCTTATGTTAATATATATAAATGTATTTTTTATATAGTATAGACACAAAACTAATATGATTTGGTACTTGAATTCATTGATTATACATTAGCACCTAGAATCTCAGGGCAGCCTTTTACAATTGTTGTGTATATGGTTTGGATGTGCATTATCTCCTGCTGTTTGCACACCAAGGGTAACTATAAGTTGATTAGATTAACTTAATTGGATAATAACTTATTAGATCTTTGATGTAACCTTTTATATGATAATTTGGATATTGGTGAAGCTATTACATTTTGCTCATTTGATGCTATTTTGGGAGTCTGTTTTTATATGGGAGTGAAGAGTTGGTCCTTGAAGTTTATTTTAAGTGGACACAAGGCTTCTACAAAATTAATTCAAATTTGATAGTGCGAGGTTTCAAATTTACAAAGTAGAGTTTGGCCTCTTGTAGAGGGTTAGTTATCTTGGCTAGAACTTATTTTACTTGAATGGAGATTTGGTCTTGGTCACCTTTTTGCCTTATCAATAGAAATAACATCAAAAGCAAACTAATTTGTGTTGAGCTATTTTGTGGATATGCCTAGGTGAAAGAGCCATACATCTAGGTGTCAGTCTATACCTACACAAGTTCATTGTCAATTTGAGGGCCCAAGTGATATTAGTGCTTGTAGTGAGATAGTAGCTGAGCCAGAACCATCTACTCAGGTAGACTCATCTATTTAACTTAGGTCACATAATCATCTTGACCCATCCACTCACCCCGATGAATATGTTGAGTCAAATCAACATTCTCAAAACAAAAAATCACATAAGTACTAGTATGTCAATTTGATAAGTATGTGATTTACTAACTTAGTACTTGTTTTGATTAATATGTTTAAGTAAGTTATATTTTCACTAAATAATACTTCTTTTGTTTGACTTGTTAGATGAGAATGGTGAAGTTAAAGAAAAGCATCTTAAGGCTCAAGACGTGTCTATTCTTCCTCCTAATAAGAAGATTGCTTTATACTAGAATGAACTGGGCCAACCTATTAAAGACTCAGGAGCACTGTTTAGAGTATTTTTAGGACATGTAGCTACTAATTTTAGTAACTTTCCCATTGGTTATGAGGAATGGCCCAAGGTTTCTTCAAGCTACAAAGAACAAGCATGGAATAATATAATAAAGGTATGGATTATATTTTTTTGATTGAGATTGGTTTTTTATTGTTTACTATTTAATACTTTAAAATGTATTATTTCATTTTAGGAAAAAATCTGTAGTCAATGATGGGCCAATCAAAGATTACATTAGGGTTAGTTTGGAAAGAAATAGAGAGATAGCTAGGTGAAGTTGTTTCAAGAAAACTATGATCCATCACTTGGTTGGGAAGCTAATATTAAGAGGCGTCCAGAAGACATCTGTAGAGATCAATGGGCCTCTTTTCTGAGCTATAGATTAAGTGACTCAACAATGGTAATAAGCATTAATTATAAATTCTAAAACAATACTTACTATTTGTTGATATTGTTATTTTTTTCTAATTATGTAGGAGATGTGTGCTAGAAATGCTTTGAGTTGATGCTAGCAAACAATTCCTCAAACTGTTGGGTCAGAAACGCTAGCCATAAAGAGAGAGGAAATAGTATGAACTTGTCTATTCTTTTTACTTCTAAATACTAAATTGATTAATTTAAAATGTTAATAATTATGTATAAAATATTAGGAAACTGAAACTAGATGACCTTGTAGTAGAGCAGAGTTGTATGCTATTGCTCACAAGAAAAGAGATGGCTTTTTTGTCAATGATGAGGCTAGCCAAAATGTGTATTGTTATTAAAATTATGTATATTATAAGATCTAAATTGTTTACATAATATTTAATGTAATATGCAGGAAAAATTATGTGTGCAAATTCAAACGAATTCTGAAAGTGATGCATTTGTGACTGTCTATCCAAGACGTGTTTGAGGTATAGGATTTGGTGTCAGTCCATCTCAAATCTTTGGATCAACTAGTAGTTCGCAAGGATGTTCATCTAGCCACTCAACATTTTTCAATGTTAAAGTTGAACATGAGATTACAACATTAAAAGATGCATTGAACTCAACAATGTTGTTTCTAATTTAACACTTTGGACGTCAATTGTTGACGAGTTTTCCCAATATCATTCAAGTAAATCAATCCATCAGAACTATTTATATTTTTCTTGTTTGTTATGTAATTAGTTTGAGTGTCGTATGAATGTTGGATTTTTGTCTATAGGATTATTGTAATGCATATAGTTTATATGCTTGAGATATTTTGGGTGTTGTTTTTGATTGGGATTGTTAGATGTGATAGAGACTAGAGAGACTAGGTGAGGCATATAAAAAAATTATCTCAAATTAGTTGTTCAAATTAAAACAATCTTATCTAATTTTTCATTTTGAAATGCAAGGACTTATTAAGCTTGAATTATGCCATATTTAGTTGTTGGTTATCTATTTTGTTATTTGTATATGATCCCTTCTCAAGATTAATATTTTATATTAATTTTAATTGCAAGACAGAGATTTGAACTCACAAGTATCTATAAGGCCCTCGTCCTTAGATAGTCATAACTCACCAAGCTAGAACCCATCATCTCATGCTTAGCTAATATGTTATTTTGATATTATTGAAGTTATTTTGTAATAGTTGAATCATATAACATGAATTAAACTTGATGCATACTTGATGATATTTCTTGGGTGGAACTACAAGAAATGTTATTATGACATTTTGTGACTGTTAAACTAATCTTTGATGTTTATGTTGGTATTATTTATTCTATACTATTTTAGTGCTTACAATTATTAGTAGATATGTTATTTATAGGTAAAGAGGGCATAGAAAGAAATTGCATGATTGCAGGTATATTAAAAAATGTGGCTTGTCTACTAAAAACTATCATAAATAAAATAATTAAAAAATAAGAAAAAAGTTTCACGGAGGTTACATAATTTTTGTAAACATAAATATTTTTAAAAAATAAACTATAGCAATAGTTGGTGAACTACCCTAAAGATAAAGACTTTTTAAAAAATAAACTATTATGGCAGTTGGAAAACCGTTGTAAGAAAAAAATAAATGTTTGCGGCAGTTTACAACAGCTAAAACATGAATAAAATATTGCGGTATTTGCCTAACCGCCGTGAAAATATGAAAGAGAAAACTAAAATTATAGCGGCGTTTGGAAACCGCCGCAAAAAGTAACGTGGTAGTCATTCCTGAATTTAGTTTGAACCATCATGTAACATCCCCCGACACTTGACCAGTAGTTGAACCAGCTGCAAAAATGTCCATCACAACCGCCCAAAATACATCTTTTGGTGTAGTGAAAGAAAGAAAAGCACAAGTCTAGAGGCAATGTAAATGTGATCAGTAAGGAAATAATGTGATGACACACGAGAAAAAATGTGTATCATGTGATTTTTGAACAAACTAAGTAACAAGAATGCAATATGTTAGAAAATACAAAGAATAAATAAAAATGATAAAACAGAAAGTATGCAAAGAATTTAGTCAATCCCAATGGAAGACCAATTATAACTCAATTCTAAACCAATTGATGTACAATCAACTCCAAAAAGTAACTAAAAGTAGCCAAATTAGCTTATGCAATGGCAATTTGGAATTTCAAAGTCTAGGTTGAAAACCACTAAATTGAATCACTTAAGATCCCTAACTTTAATTTCTCAAAATTAGAGCAATTTAAAGTGTATAAGGTGATAGGATTCAAATCTATAGCCCTTTGTACTCAAAACAGATGCACTGACCAGATTGCGCTATACCTCATCTCATAGCCTCGAAGCATATAGAGCCACCTGATCGATTGAGACTCAAACTGAACTTGCCCATCTTTTTGGGCACAAGGATGCGAGAGCCAATTTGAATTTTGTGTTCAATTAGCATTCTCTAGAATAGGAAGATGGAACAATACTGCAAAAGAATCACAAAACCACAGTGAATTCATGATTAGGTTTCTTTTTTTTCATTTTTTTGAATTTTTTTATTTTCTTTTCTTTCTTTCTTTCTTTCTTTCTTTCTTTTTTTTTTATTTGCTAGAAATAGAAACATGATGAGTAGGAATGTATCTTAAGTTGGCTCTGATACTAATAATGCCAAACCCTAGGGATATAATAATCCCAAAACCCTAGAATAAAAACCCTCCATATTGAACCCCTAAGATAATTGATACTAGAAATGCAAATAATTAGGAATAAGAATAAAAAATTGAATAAACACTAGAAGAAATTAGTATGTCAAAAGAACCTATTCAATTTTTTGATACAACAAGCAACATTGTGGTTTTTCTTGAGAGAAAAACGCATAAAACAAATCAATATTCATCAAAAATCTACCATGCACGTTTTTAAGAGAGGATTTATAGTAGCCTTGCGAGCCCTAATTAAAATAAGATACAAACTAAGCCTATGGATAATAATCCAAGCCCAAATCTAATTAGGAATAAAAGTTTGACTTGATTATAACTTTTTCTTTTCTCCATGAGTTCCACACATTTGGTACTTTTTTTGGCCTTCCCAGGCCTCTTCAAGCCTTATATGCCAAGCACAAGGTGATGGGCTATCCAACTACACTCTTTTGACTTCTTGGCTTGTTCTTTTCTTGCTTAACCCATTCTTGATGCATTTCTTTAATAAATGACCTCACCAAATTTGCAAAGCCATCTTTTTGCCTTTTTTGCTTTTGCTCTTGCACTTGTGATAGGTCCCATCAGCATGTTGCAATCTCACTTCCCCCCCTCCCCCCCCACCACCCAACACCAAAATGTCCATTTTTCCCTCCAATGCTCATACCATGAGGTCCATGGAATCTACCTCTTCCACCTTGTTTTCTATAAGCATCAACTTTCTTTTCGCTGATATTCAATTTCACTGGGAGAGCTTGTTTAATGGATTCTTTGACTCTCTTCTTGATCTTTTCTTCATGAACTTGCAACTTCCTAGTCAACTTGTCTATTTTCATATCATTGAGATTATTAAACTCCTCAATGGCTATAACAACATGATCAAACTTCAGATCAAGAGATCGAAGAAACTTCTCGACAACTCGACTTTCTTCAATTTGGTTGGCATTGCTTCTCAGTTGGTTAACAACTTAAAGAACTCTAGCAATGAAGTCAAAAATGCTCTTTGAAGCTTTCATTTGTATGATTCAAACTCTCCCTGAAGAGTTTGGAGTTGATTCTTTTTCACCTTATCAATGCCTATGAAGACATTTGCTAAAATATCCCATGCTTTGTTCACTATGGTGCTTGCGCAGTTTTTTCAAAAATATTATCTTCTATACCAAGTAAAATAAATGAAAATGCCTTTTGATTTTTCACCTTGGCCTCTTTCACTGCTTTTTTATGGCTTGAAAAGCTCCACTAGCTATTGCCGTTTTCCCTTGGCTCTTTTACCACTTTGTTAGGTGGTGATTCTATATATGCAGCGGAATATTCAAACTTTACAATCAGAGAAAGGGGAGAGGAGAAGCACTTTGTATTTTTTTTTTAAAATATTTTACTCAATCAACTTTTATTACAGCACACTCTTTTTCTTTCTTTTTCTCACTCTTTTTTCTCACTTACAAAATGACTCCAACATACCACCTATGTATAGTAGTTTAGGGAGCACTCTTAAAGATTCAAAATTAATAATTTTTACAATTTTCAATACTCTCATTTGATTAATACACCAAATATCAACACACCCCTTTTAGATAATATATTGACTATCTAAAAAATATATATTCATTCATCCAAACGTCACATAAACGCTATTAACTTTGAATGGCTTTTCAAGAATAAACGTTGGACTTCCAACAGCTATTGATCTACTGTCCTCTTTTCATTATACATGATGGGGCGATCTGTGGAGGACATTATTATATGGTCCAAGCAAGGTTTCCGGAATCCTTCTCCACAAATTGGAGGAGCTTAGGTACTAGGGCATTAGTTGAAATTTGGTCTTCATGGATCTGAACATCATTTACTTGATATGTACTTCTTATTTTAGAAAAATTAATCTACAATAAAAAGGAACCCAATGACTTTCTATTTCACAATTAAATATAGATATGGATTAAAGTTAAAATTGACTGATGTTTTTTATAAATTTATTTGGTCTACTTAGGTAAACAATTGGTTGTGGTGAATTTTTTGAATGATTGTTACGGTGTCTTTATTTGTACTTACAATTGTAAACACAAATTTATCCATATAATTAAGCTGATATATCTGGGGACTTTTATATTCTACGATCAAAGCTTTATATATAGATACAGATATGTGAGTGTAATTAATTTGATTTTACTGTTTGATTACTAAGAATTCACCAATTCTACGTCATATCAACTACAATTCAAGGATTTGGCACTCTGCCGGATCAAACGGAAAGAAGAACTAGCAGTAGAAATACGACTATCATCAGGAGACGAACATATATGAGAGCTCCTGCCTTGGTTATGGATGGTTTATATGTGGATCATCTTTCCAATGTCAACTCCAGTATTAATTCAGGAATGGTGTCTCAGCCTGAAAAGGCCACAGATATTCACATAAAGGACTTAGCCGGCTAATTAGCATCTTCAAATAAACCACATTTATCTAATTCCTACGTAAGTTCAATACTTTCACTATCCCATTGATCAACAATATCTGAATATCTGATAGTCCTCGGACAACCAGCAGCAACCGCCTCATCAGAAGTACATAAATTGTTATTAATGAGCAATTAGCCGTCCGTCATTATATTATACATCTGGATGCAATACAACTTTAAAGGACTTTCTTTGGGTTAAACTACATTGATATTTTTTTTCAGTGTGTTTGCCATTTACGTCATATGAGAGTTTGCATCTTCTTATCCAACTTTGAAGCACGAGAGAAGATGGTACCAATTGAGTATCCTTACACTTTATGACGTTACTATTTATATACTATATATGAATCACTTATTTTTCTTTTAGTTTGTTTTCAAGTAGTCTTTTTAAAATACTGTTATTGTTATATTTTAATCCTCATAGCTGCATAGCCTAGTTTGATTTTCTCTTCTCAAATATCTTCTTTCACTTTAGTGGTTTACTTTTTTCTTTTCCCTTTTACCTTAGTTTTTTCTCCCCTTCACTTTCATAAAAATATTAGTAAGTAAATTAAAAATATTAAAAAATTACAGTAATTTGTAAAAAATAAATAAATGTTTTGTTTATTTTATACTATAAAACTTTGACACATGCATTGAGTGTGTTAAAATTACTAAACTATAGAAATATACTAACCTTCACTTAATTTAAGTTAATATTTAAGCTTTTCACTTTTACCCTCAAGGAACAAGTGCATCTTCCTATCACAAGGTATCACATTAACTAATATATCGATATTTATGCTTTATTTAAAGAATTTCTAAAAACATTTAGTATTATATATAAAAAAAATATCTATTATAAATGGAGATTAAGTTCGATAATCAAATTTGAGGCTTTGAATTCGAGTTTTACGTAAAAATATGGATTATGATTTGCTTTCTTAGTAGTTTCTCACTAAAATATATATGGTAGGCTACTGACTATTTCTATTAAAAAGTTTTAGTTGATTAAATCTGTTATTAATTTTTAAAGATTACTTGATAATTCTAAAAATTAATATTGATTTTTATGGTATAACTATCCAATAGAACAATCCAATTTTCCAAAAACCCATAAGAAAAAACATGTCACACAATTACTATAAAAAAGAAAAAATAATTTATTTTACATTCCTTTATAACTCCACAAGCATGCAAACAATCATTGATCCAACAATAATAAATGGAAAAACTGCACTACCTCTGCCCATCCATTCCTCTATCCTTAAATATCTCCAAGGTTATTTAACTAATAAATGCTTCAAATTGGTAATGGCAATAATTTTTTAGCAACATAATTCATAAATAAATTACAAGTGCTTACCTGAGATTAACTAGAATGCAAGAAACGCCCAAAGAAAAACCTTCAATTGATCAAGTCAAGCTATTAAAAATTTAAATAATGGTAAATTATTGGTATAAAATAACTACCAATGTTATATAACTAATGCATACTTCAAATTGGTGGTGACAATAATTTTTTAAAAGCATAATTCATGAATAAATTAGAAGTGCTTACCTCAAAATAATTAGAATGCAGGAAATGCCCAAGCAAAGACCATCAATAGATGGAATCAAGCTATTAAAAATTTAAATAATAATAAATTATGGGAATAATAAATCAATATATATACAAATATATATATATATATATATATGTTAATTTGGCATATACTATTCTCAATTTATCAATTCTAAGTTCTAGTTCATATATAGAAATACTTTCTATATTTTAATCATATGACTATTTTAAAGTCTAAATTTTTATGAAAGTTCTAATTTTTAGTTCATATAGAAAAAAATAAATATCCAAACCCTAACCATTTGGTACATATATCAGATCAATTAGCAAATTAGTTATAATTATACCCTAACCGTTCGAAGAATCTAATCTAAATCAACAATTAAACTATACAAATCATACAAATTAACAAACCTAAACTAACATATTTAAATAATTTAAGCCAATTTAATGAAAATACATAAACATTAACCATACAATTATTTTAAACAACTATCAGAAATATATCTAATTTCTAGACTCTAAACACTTATATCATATAGTAATTAAACCTTAACCATTCAAACAATCTAATCTACACCATTAATCAAACTATACAAATCATACAAATTATTCACAACCCTAAAATTCCATACACTAAAAAAAAAATTCATTTTTCAGCCAAAATTTCTGACGGGTCACAGCTGTCGAAAACTTCCGTGAACTGGATGGCCGTTGGCAATCCACTACAATTCTGATGGGGAAAGTGGAGAAGTTTAATGCACTTTTTGTACAAAATTTTTCAAAGGAATATCTGTTGGAAGTTTTCGTTGAAAATATTTTTCGACTATTCTTTCAACAAATTTTTTATCGAAAAATTTTAAAAACTTTTTTATTTAATATTAAGTACTTTACTAATCAAGGGAATTTTCCAATGCAATTTTCTCAAAAATTCTTTGAAAAATTAAACTTTGTAGTCGCCCAAACCCTTTCTTCTCTTCCCTCTTTCTTTCGCTTCCTCCTCTCCTCCCTCTCTATCTCCTCCTTACTCCTTCTTGAAGCCACTGCCAGATAGGGCACCATGGCACACAAACCCACCTCATGCCACCAGCGTGCCTACCACTAGCTTATTTTATTTAATTATATTAATATTTATATATATATATATATTAATTCATATATGTGTGTAACTGTATCTATGTGTTTATATATATATGTATATAAATGTATGTATGTATTTATATATATGTTTATGTATGTATGTATTGAATATTTTTGAAAAATAATTTTTTTTAATTTAAATCATGTGAAAGGTATAGTTTATATACGAATTTAGTTTGTTGGTGTTTTATGTGTATGTATTTATAAATATTGAAAATGATTGATACATTATGATTTAAAAGTTTAATTTTGTAGAGATTAGGTACTAACATAGGGTTTGCATTTGTTTTTGTTGTTTGAATTCATTAATATTTGTTTAGGTTTAAATGTTGACATTTTTGGGGGGGTTTTTTATTTAACTTAGTGTTTGTTAAATTTACCAATTAATTAGTAAGTTTATGTATCTTAATGTCAATGTATATTTAAATAATTGTTTAATATTAATTTGAATTCGTATTAGTTATTATGTGTTAGTTAAATTATATTTGTTAATTATCACATCATTTAGAAAGTATGTTAAAATATATATGCTGCTGTGTGTCATTAATTTTTTATATTTTGAAAGTTTTCATTGAATTAACTTATAATTATTCTTTTTAATTGTAATTTACATGTAGTTTAGTTGTTAATATCCCTCGCTTTTATACATTCGTTTTCCTCAAGTGTTTATATTTTGTATGTTTTGATAAGGTAAGCATGTTTTTTCTTATGTATATGGATTACTCTTATGAAAATTTTGTCTTTAAAATCTAGTAATCATGTGTTAAATTTAGAATCTAGAATTAGTGATTTAGGTTGGAAGATGGGTTTGGGGGGAAGGAGTGGAACATTCCCATTTGTTGCTATTGGATTATGATTTGCTTGCATGTACGTGTATGAAGTAACAAGTAGTTGTGTTATTGAATTTGTTTTACCGTGTTGTGTGATATATGTCTTTATGAATGTGTTAGATATATCTAATTAGTAATAAAGAATTGCAATATGTAGTTTCCACTTATAATATAAAATGAATTAATCTTTTAATTATAATTTTCTAATTATGTAGATGGATTATATTCCTCCACATAGGGTTTGGATATACAATAGGTTGTATGCTGGTCGTGCCAGAATTAGACAAGAGTATATGGATAGGGTTGAGGTGATGGCTAAGTTAGAACTACTTGGGAGAACCTATAAAGAAGGTGGTTTTGTTCCATTGTGAGTGGTTTAATCTAACTCCTATGAGAGAAACTTGTATAGATCATCTAAAATATCATATTGTTGAAGTTAGGGAAAAGGGTAGGTGTAGAAAGTATGACCCATTTATAATTGCCCAACAAGTGCAGTAAGTTTATTATGTTCCATATTCTGGAAGAATTAAGAATAAGATCAATTGATTAGCCGTTATAAAAGTTGAAATTGAGATTCGTTAGAAGTTGCTTATCAAAATGACACTCCAATGTATGTTGATGCAATAAATTCAGATGATTTGATAGAGGATTTAATAAATCATAATTATCCTTTAGCAGATGTCAATAAATTAGATGCACAACATGCAGATGGTATTATTATTGACGATGAGGAAGAACATACAGGTTCTAGTGATGACGATGATAAAGATGAATCTAATGATGATGCTGAGACTAATGATGATTCTAAATATTGTGACGGAAATTGAATGATGCCAGTAGTATGTCATACTTGTTTCAATTTGTTTGTTTTATTTAGTTTAGTTTTTAATAGTTCTTACGCATTTCACATATGTAGTTGATTAATTTGTCGTGATAATACTGTTGTCCATATATATTAAAATGTTTTATATATATTTATTTTTTGTTTACAGTTGGCACACCAACAATGTACACATCTGCCTTCCCGCCACTAGCACGCCAGTCAAATATTCACCCCTCCCTACCACACCAATCGATAGACAGCCTGCATCTTTTTATATTTTCTTTGAAATGAGGATTTATATTTATAAGATTACAATTTTTGGAAATATATAATAATTATTATTAATTTGTATCTTCATGGTTTTGTGGTATACAGAATGTTTCAATAGGTTAGAAGTGTAAAAAACAAAATTCAAAAGATTAAATTTTAAAAAAAATCATATAGAATTTCGTCAAAAATTTTAATTTATTTACCAATATAAAAAAGATTTCCAATGATATTTCAATGGAAAATAAAAATATATATTCATAAGAAAAAAGGTCTGTTGGAAAATTTTCGACAAAAACTTTATCCAAAAATCTAACAAAAATTGAATTGTCCGAAAAGATAAAAACATTCATCTAAAAAACGTCAAAAATCCATCAAAAAGTTTGCAACGGAAGTGCTGCCACTGGAAAAGTAATGGAAATGTATTTGTGACAAGGGTTTTTCCAATGCAAAACCAAATCCACCAAAAATTCATTAAAAATTTGTGGTTCTGCTGGAAATTTATCGGAGTCCATTGGAAAAGTGATTTTTTTTAGTGATATTCAATAATATAATCTAATTTAATAAAAATACATAAACACTTAATTATATAATTATTTTAAACAACTATCAAAATGCAACTTAATTTCTAAACTCTAAAGACATATTTCATTTAATAATTAAACCCTAGTAATTCAAATAATCTAATCTAAACCACTAATTAAACAGTAAAAATTTATCAAAGTTCACAACCCTAAACAAAGCAATTTCAATAATTTAAATTAAATACATAAACTAAGTAAAAAAGTTAATAATTAAAAATCCAAGACCCAAGAAAGTTGAAGTGGCTAACAATGATGGCTTGTTGTGCGATGGTTGCCAATGGTGGTGGTCAAGGTCACCTGCCAAAGCAATAGTGGGTGGAAAGTGGTGGTGCATGGTGGTGGTGATGCCCAAAAAATAAATAAATAAATAAATTATTAGAAGAAGAGTTTGGAGAAGAGAGGAGGACAGAGAGCAATGGGAGAAAGAGGGAGGAGAAAGTTAAAAAAGAAGAAAAGATGAAGGAAGAAGAAAGCATGGAGTTGGACCAATTGGTTTCATTTTTAGTTTCCAACAAATTTTTTGAGGAAAATTCCATTGAAATATTGAAATTTAATTATAAACATATTTTACTAATTTGCGATGGGAATACCCATGGCACATAAATATGAAATTAAATACAATGAGAATATTTTTTATTTGATTTATGATTGAAATTCCATCGCATAGCTCGTACTAAAAAAGTGACCTTGTTCAAAAGATTTTTTGTTGAAAACGTTCGTTCACAGATTTTCCTTCAAATTTTCATAGAAATTCCACTAGATAGTTTTGCACACACTCTACACACTAAAACCCACCATTTTTTCAAGAGATAGTGTTACAAAATTGCAAGGGCTTAATATTCATCAGAAATTTTCCTTTATTCCATCAAAAAAATTTCAATAGAGGATGTCGGTAACACCAAGAATTTTGAGATCCTAAAATAAAATAAATATGAAATCAATAAGTAAGACTAGATTAAATTTGGATTAGATTTAACTAAAGTCTAGAATTAAATATTGCAATCAAGGAAATTAATTAGAAATAAGAAAAGGACGTGATTGTTTAAAACTTAAAAAAAATTAAGGGTTCATTGCAAGTGAATTAAAAGTTGAGGGGCTTCCAAATAATTGAATTTGGACCTAATTGCCAAAAAAAAAAAATCTTAGAGATCATTGTGTAGGAATTAAAAGTTGATGGTGTTTAATTGAAGCCCAGGGATCAAAGTGAAAGGCAGTTGGAAGTTTTAGGGTGAAATTAATGATGGTGGAAAAGTTCTAGGGTTTAATTGAAAAAGGCTAGAAAATGCTTTAATATATATGGAATTAAGGACTGAAGTTTATTAAGTTCTCAAAAACTACCCCAAACCTACCCCGGCGATGAAACGTTGGAAAACTACTGGGAAACATGAAGCCATTTCGATTAAAAATTTCCTCTAGCTGAAAGTGCGGGTTTGTGTGCTACTAGGGTCCAAATATTTTCACAAAAAACAAAACAAACTAGTCCATACAAACACCCCAAGGATCTAACCATGCATGAAACGCAAATTTGGAAAGGGAAAATACATTGGTGATGGTTAAAACCGAAGAGCAAGAGTTAAACTCTTTCCAAACAAGCTCTTCACCAGCGCAGTAGGATCACCACAAATTTTTCCTTGGATGGACTCCTCCATTTGGGCTGAAATTTTTACTAAAACTCCTCAACCCTTTGATGATTCTACAATCCAAATTTCAAGCTGATCAGAACTCCAGAGGTACTGGTAGAAGAAGTAAAAGCTGGCCGCCAGAAATTGCTCCAATCAAGAACAAAAGTAACCAAAATAGATTGCCTCTAATGCAAATGTCCACACACCAAATCTATGGCCTATTCTCTACAGAAAGGCTGGAATATCTGCAAAGAATGAGGGGAGGAAGGCTGGAAATATTGTTGTGGAAGGAGGAGGGAGAAGGAGGGAGTGATGGGATACTAACCATTTAGATTCTACTACACAATATTGTTGGAAGAAAATCACACAAAATGAGCACACCCAATATCCATATGGCCGGCCACTCCAGTATATCTATATATAGGAGTGGTCACACTCTTCCCATAAGGAGGTGATGCCAAATGTCCCTTGCTTAGGTGGCCACTAACTTTGTGATTAGTGGATTTAATTGAAGCTCAAATTTCATCTAATGAAATGTCTTGCAATTAAATTCTAATTCTTCCAAAAATTATCTCTCCAACTTAATTAAATTAAATACTTTAATTTGATTAATAATCATTTGACTTAACCTTTAAGTCGAAATGCTTAACTATTTAAGCTAGTCAAAATTAACTCAATTCACAAAGCGACTTAATTGTGATTTTACCATGTGATTTGGAAGAGTTGAATTGTGAATTAACTATTGAATTGTGATTTTACCAGTACAATTGAGTCGCTTAAAGATTGAATTGTGATTTTCTAACTCAATTAATAATCTTTAAACTAAGCGACTCAATTTAATTAATCTTATTAATTGAAGAGTATCCAATCTCCATGGTCGATGTCCAAACTCAAGCCCATAGAGCCCAACTAATTGGTCAAAATGAATGCTCTTGAAGAACTATTCTAGCATTACGCGTACCATGCAAATACGGTCTTTTCATCTCCTATCACCCGAAAAAGGCCTAGAGCAAGATATTAGTTAACTCTCTAATAGCCTCCATACTATATTTCTATTCTTAATTTTGATTCCATTGTGTGAGCTCACCTTTGCAAAATTTCTTTTCTAAATTATCACACCACCTTGTGTAATAATTTTTGAGAATTAATCATTATAGAACGCATAGGAGATGCACTCACCCTTCACAAAGACGAGAAGTCGAATTTCTTCTTAGATCTCACAAACCTTAATGTCCAGCAGCTCATGCCCAATCTCTACCCTAATAGTCTGCTTAGTGACTACGGCAGAGTTAAAGCATAAGGACCAAACACAAAGGTACCATGGATCCTCAGGTTAAAGGACTAATAATATATATTAGCATAAATGAGAGACCTTACCACTACCAACATGCCACTTCACTTATCTAGTGGATTTTCTAGACAGATCTTTAGTACTCTATTCTCTAATAAGCACCTACCAACATGAACCCATATCTGATATAGGATGACTCATGGAATGGAGCAATATCCAACACTTGGATTTATGCATCGTCAGTGCAAGTCTATCCAGATCTTAGATGCCCTATCTCATATGATTTTATGACTTGAAAGATTTAAGATCACAAATATGTAGGACTTATTCCATGATGACCACCTAATGCATGATCAAGTCCTATAGTCTTGTGTGATTATAGGCTTCATCCAAATGCAAGTGAAGAAAATAAAGAGCATAAGATAAAGATGACCATATAATGAATATCATTCAATCAAAATTGTCTTACAATGAAATAGTTTATAAGGCCACTCTAATTGGCTTGCAGGGCACTATTCCAACAATCTCCCATTTGGCCTAAAGCCAATGCCCCATGGCCTTGAGACCCATTTTCACAAGATGTCCTTCAACGACCTTTCGCAATAGAGGCTTAGTTAGTAGATCTATTGTGTTCTCTTTCAAGGTAACTCTCTCCACTCAGATGTCACCTTTATCAATGATCTCCTGGAACACATGATATCGCCTCAAAATGTACTTAGATCACTAATGAGATCTTGGCTCTTTTGCTTGTGCTACCGCTCAATTGTTGTCACAGAAGACAATGATCGGCTCAGCAATGCTAGACACTATATTCAACTCTTGAATGAAGTTTTTCATCCAAACACCTTCTTTTGCAACTTCTGAGGTCATAAAGTATTCTGCTTCTATGGTAGAGTCGGCCATGGTGTCCTATTTGGAACTTTTCTAACTTAATGCGCCACCATTAATGCAAAATATGAATCCCAAAGTGGACTTGAGGTCATCTACATTAGATTGGAAACTTGAATCCAAAAACCCTTTGAGTTTCAATTCTCTATTTCCATATAACAAAAACATATCCTTAGTTCTTCTCAAGTACTTAAGGATTACTTTTATAACTATCTAGTAACTCTTACAGGAACTGGATTGGAACCTACTCCTAACTCTTAGCGAGTGTGCCATATTCAGTCTCGTACATTCAGCTGCATACATTATGTTTCCAATAGCGAAGGCATAAGGTATGTGAAACATTCTTCATTTCTCTTTCTTAGTCTTGGGAACCATAAACTTCGAGAGATGAATGCCATGTCCCATGGGAAGGAATCCTCTCTTGGATTCTTCTATACTAAACCTCTTTAGTATTTTGTCAATGTATGGGGTTTGGAAAAGCCCTAGCATCTTTTTCAATCTGTCTTTATACATCTATATTCCTAATACGTAGGATACGTCTCCCAAATCCTTTATGGAGAATTGAGTAGATAACCATACTTTGGTGCACTCAAACATTCCTACCTCATTTCCAATAAGAAGGATGTCATCGATGTAAAGTACAAAAAACTGTACACTACTCCCACTGGCCTTCATATATACACATAGCTTATACATATTTTTTGTCAAACAGTTTGCTTATTTTGTTAAAGTGTATGTTCCAACGTGAGGATGCTTGTTTGAGTCCATAGATGGATCTTTGGAATTTGCAAACCTTTTGCTCACTCCCTTTAGATGTAAAACCTTATGATTGCTCCATATAGATTTTTTCTTCAATATCACTATTGAGAAAAGCAATTTTTACATCCATTTGCCATATCTCATAGTCATAATATACTGCTATGGCAAGTCAAAATCTAAATGGACTTAGGCATAGTGACTGGTGAAAAGATTTCCTCAAAATCGATATCGAGTTTTTGAGTGTAACCTTTTGCCACTAATCACGGCTTAAAATTCACTACTTCTCTATCTACCCTAAGCTTTCACTTATAGATCCACTTGCAACCAACAAGAAATATTTCTTTTGTGGATCTACTAAAGTCCACACTTTGTTTGAGTATATAGATTCCATTTTGGATCTCATGGCGTATAGCCAACATCCTGAATCTATATCTAACATAGCTTCTTCATAGGATTTTAGATCATCATCATCCAATTGTCCCCATCTCATGAAGAAATCTAAACCTTTTGGGTTACTTCTTGATTTGATCCAACCTTCTCAGAGGTTTATACGAGGTTCTTGCAATTCTTTTATTTCCATCACTTGTGGAATTTCTTGATCGTCTTGAACTTCACCAAGTTCAACAACAATGCCCTTTATATCCAATAGAAATTTCTTTTTCCAAAACGTGAGTGTTCTTTGAAACAAAGACCTTTTGTTCCAAAGGATCATAGAAGTAATAACCTATAGACTCTCTAGGGTATCCCACAAACTTGTACAAGGTGGATCTACTATCCAACTTATCTCTCACTGTCTATCTCACGTATACGGGAGATCCCCAAACTTTGAGATATTAGTAACAGAATGCTTACCATACCATATCTCATATAGTATTTTTGGCACCAACTTTGAGAGTACTATATTTAGTAACCTCACTGCCGTTTCTAAGGCATATCCCCAAAATGATATAGGCACATCAAAAAAGCTCATCATGGAATGCACCATGTCCAGCAGGGTAGGTTTCTCCTCTCGATTAAGTTATGATGGGATGTGCCAAGTGGAGTCCATTGAGAGAGAATCTCACTGTCTTTTAAATAATCTAAGAATTCGATACTTAAGTATTCATCCCCTTGATCCAATTAAAGGGCTTTAATACCTAATCCCTTTTGCTTTTCTATTTCATTCTTGTACTCTTTGAACTTTTCAAAAGCCTCAGACTTTACTTCATAAGATATACATGTTCGAACCAACTATAGTCATCGGTGAAGGTGATAAAGTAAGAATAGCCTCCTTTCCCACTAACTCTTAGAGGACCACAAACATCCATATGGATAAAATCCAAAGATTTGTGGAGTACTCCATTTATCCTACAAAAGAAGTCTTGGTCATTTTTCCCTTCAAACAAGATCCATAAATAGGAAGGTCCTCAATGCTACTAACTTTTAGTGCTTTGAGAGCTTCCATCTTGTTCATTCTATTTTTGGAAATATGCCCAAGTATGGCATGCCAAAGAATGGCATATTCTTGGTTATCCAATTTCCTTTTGTTTGATTGAATATGCATTAGTGAAGTTTGTGAATCAAATATGTATAATCCGTTGATAAATGTGCTAAAAAAAACCATTCAGCCCATGATCATGAACACTCGAACCTTCTATCATCCTTGAACTAAGAGCTCTTTAGACAATGTAAACCTTTCGTGTCTCAATTGCACACCACACAACTCTTGTAGGTGCTTATAAATCTCCATTGCATGCCTCATATGTTCTTAAGTCTATTGGAGCTCATTGTTCATGGATGCCATTGAGACACCTTACTTGCATATCATCATCTACAAATTTGGTGAACATTTCACATGCCTCATTAGAAAGGTCATTGCCCATTGTGTCCGACAGAATTTGATCTATGACATAGGTCCTTTTTTCAGAGTTAAGAATTATCTTAAGGTTTCTCAACCAATCTTGAAAGTTAGGCCCGGTAAGTTTATTGATTTCAAAAATTCTTGCGAATGGATTTTTAGCCATTTTGTTTTTGGAGATGTCAAAAATCTACAGAAGGCTAAAAAAAAATATAAGCATGTGAGTAAAAATTGATATTAAAAACATGTTCGTGGTCTTTCAAGCATGTTTTTCTCCCACTATTTTATCAAATCCTTCACCCCTTCTGAAGAATTCAAAAAATCTCATTTCTTAGTGAGAATCAAGACCCCAAGGACTTGCAAGTGAACCCCCGTGATCAAGTGCCCTCCACAAGCAATCGAAGGGTAAGCAACTTTTGTTAATTATATCTCATGCAACTCTTGATGTATTTTGCCACACTTTTCATATAGACCCGCGCGACCATGTGCCATCTATACTATTAAGTGTTTAGTTCCAACTCACCAATCATACTTCAATTCAAGATAGCCTCACAACATCCCCTATGACCAAGTGCCAATGCGTGAGGGTTCTTAAGTTAAAGGTGCATATTATGCTTAAGTACATGCTCACAGCTTTCCTCCTAAATGTGACCCCCCCTGATCGAGTGCCATCACACAAAATCGGTAACATCGTCATGGCATACACTATTAGTGGAAAGCTTGGATTAATTAAAACTCTTTTAATTTATATTTATTTTGACTTAATATTTGAAAATACTTAGACATTCTAAGTGTGGGGAGAGGAGATTTGCTTGCAAAGATCTCATCACTTTTATCTTCTTATTTAGGTTCTATATATCCTAATCATGCATCATATACATCAATAGGATATGGAAAGCATAAATAAATAAATAGCATAGTATGCTCCTAGGGTGGGATGACCATAAGCCTAACCAAGTGATGAACTTAGAGCCATAGGTGCATCACTCGATTGATTTTAGGTGGGTAGATTAAACTAAGCTATTACATGAGTGTATCCCATACATTCATGGGTCTTCAATCCTCCTTGGATTCTCTTTGCCCCTTGCAACATTTATAACAAAAAGAAAACCTCACTTCTAGTGATTCTAGTCTCATAACTTTTATAAGATAGAACAAGAAACATGCAAACTCCATTTAATACAATCCATTTCAACAATTGAAATAAATAAAATCAATATTAAAGGCTCATGATCATCCTTATTCATTGATCATCCATTCAATAATTAAATAAATAATAAATAAATCATGAATTGACATTCAATTCCAACAATTAAGTGCTAATCATATTAACAAATAATTGGCATGCAAAAACAAGCATAACATTTATGCATCATATTTTTGCCACATTTGGAGATCAACTTTAACAAATTTTAAAAGCAACCAAAACATTTCCAACACAATTTTGAGGCTTTGCACAACATTTGTGCAATCAATGCGTGTGTTTCGAAACAAGTTTGGTTATTAAAGAAACCAAAGAAAAAGCTCAAAACCCAACTTAAACCCAACTAGGGACTGCTGGCTAAGGCTTGCTCACTGCTGGGTAGTGGCTCTCAGTCACTGCCCTATTTAGGGCTGCCACAAGCTGGCAGCACCTTTGTTTTAGGGTTCATGGCCAAATCAAGCCATTTTCGACTCAACTTTTGTACACCAAAAATTTTAGAACAACTTTTAAACATCAAAACATACAACATAGGTGAAAATTTCAAATTAAAACACCTTTTAAAGCTGAAATATCAAGTGTCCAAAGATGCTAGAAAAACAAGTTTAAGCAAGAATCATATTCTTCAACAATCTCCAATTAAATCCAATCTTATTGGACTAAAAAAATGACCAAAATAACTTAAGTTCATTCATAACATGCTATATCAGAATATAACATTCACCAATGCCAAATCAAAATTTAACATCAGAAATTGAATCAAAACACGCCCATCATATGATTTAACAATTAGAGTACAGAATAGCATAATTCAATCCATCAATCAAGGAGCCACAAGAAAGATCATCCGTACACGCCAAACCATCATATGGATTGAGTAAAAGATGATTTTGATTAGTTCTTCACAAAAATCAATCATCCAAGCCAAGCAAAATCCAAATTCATGCATGAATATGGTTCTAATGCCACTTGTAGATTTGTATGGCACTAGGGCTCAAATATTTTTACAAAAAGCTAAGAACACTAGTCCACACAAACACCCTAAGGACCAAAACATGCATGAAATTCAGATTTTGAAAGGTAAAATACCTTGGTGATGGCAAAAACAAAAGAGCAAGAGTTAAACACCCTTTATTTTGATATCTATAAAATCCATTAATATGATTTTCAATCTAAAATATCTATTTGATCAATTTTTCATTTTAATTTAAATCTTAATAATTCGTTGTTTATCCAATGCAACAATCCTACTTGGAAAATTCGATCCAATCACTAAAAAAATTTGAGTTTTCTTTTAAAAATATAAAAAGTCAAATCGAGAATAGCGGTCTTTAAAGTTGAAAGCAAATAAGATAAGTATCCTTAACCCAAGGACACCAAAATTAACTAAAATCTTGCTCCCATTTCAAGCCAATATACTGCTCAAGTTAAAAGTATAAACATTTATTGTTTTTTACTTGCACACGCAACATATATTTTTCTGGACAAATTTGCCATGGCATAGTTCCTTTTCCTAATAATTTTAAATCTTTGAATTTTAGCTAGAGTACACAATTAATATAATAGAGTTCATTTCCGACAAATTGGTTATATAAACTTTCAGTTGGACGACATCGTCAATCCTACTAAATCAATAACAATACTGAATAAATGAGATACAATTTAAATTTAGAATATATGGGCTCAAATAAAAAAGTAGGTCTTAATTAAATTTTCAGGGACATCAACTATAATAATATAAGAAAAAGTCTCATGATTGCATTTGCATTTTTAATATACAGTTATTTTTTAATAATTCAGCACCTTATATAAATTTTTTATAGTCTTTTGCAAATATATAAAATTGAAATCTACAAGAGTTTTAATTCTTAACAAAATGTTCTACATTTAGCATAAAAAATATACATAAAGATCTATAAGAATATATGTTTCAATTCAAGAAATAACACAGAAATAAAAAAATCGCAATTTAAATCATTTATAATATTCCTCTTACAGTTTTTAACATAATACAGGAGGCCACAGGCATGGGACAAAAATAAAATGAAGGAATTTTTCGCTTCAAACCCGTGATTCACATAGTTGGTGTACTTCACATATAACTATGTATTTAGTATTAGTGTAATTTTGGTTAAATATTTCACCCTTATTTTAAAGATAAACACGAATTAAAAATCACCACTCCTTAGTTTTTTAAGTGTGTTGAACTTAGGCAGAGATGAATTCAAAAATTAAAATGCAGGCGTCAAAAATTAAAATATGGGGTCAAAAATTGTAACAAGATAAAAGTTCAAATATATTTTGTAATTTATGAATTTAAAATATATGATTTTTATCAAAACTGAGCACAACAATCATTTATATAATAAAGTTGATGAATGATTGAATCATCATAAAAAAATTTAGCAGTATCTTTTTCAATATAAGTAATCAAACTATTGGCTAAAAAGTAATCTTTCATTTTACTTTTAAGTCTCTTTTTTCATAATATTTATAGCGAAAAAAGTTCTCACTTATAACTATTTAAAGTCAAAAAAAATCCAAAGAAGTTATTTTAGAATATTATCTTACTTTTATCTCTTTATTTCAATCTCATCAAAGTCAAGAATACGATTTTGGTTGTTTTGCAAGCCTCTTACGGCTCGTTCGCTTGTCTGGATTGCATAGGATAAATATATAATGCAATGTAGCTGAATATTTGGTTGGCATATTTGAAGCCCACGATCAAAAAATGCCCAATAATTTATCCTAAAGTGTTGGAATTATATATCCCACTCTCTGGACTTGATCAATAATCCTTGGATTAGAAACAATGAGAATAACACATTATATAGCGAAATTATCTATGCATAGTTTTTATACACCATTGCTTTTATATATATTTATATATTATTATATAAGATTAATTAACAAATATAAATATATTTATATCACTAAAACTTGATTTATAGAACTAATTTTTTGTGAAAATACTAAATTATAGTCATAATCAAACTTATTATTATAATATTTTATACAATATTTATATAAGAAATATAAATTTTTTTTTTTATAATTCTGCACTAATCAATCATATTCAACCCTATCATTGCAAGCGAATAAGCCCTTAACGTTCTTCTATATTAAACTCCTATAATATTTTTTCATGCAAACAAACTAGAAGTTCTCTTACGAGTCTAACCTAATTGTTTCATTTAGTTACTTGCTTGTAAATTTAGACTTAAAAATTTATTTTGAGTTTTAAAAAATTAAAATAGGTAAAAATTAAATTAATTAATTTTAATTTTTATTGTTAGCTAAATATCAATTAATTTCATTCAGTAAATCTAAATAATTGATTTTTATTTAAAGCCCAATAAGAAAAGTTAAATTTTTTAGAAATTAATGACAAAAATTAAAAAATTAATCATTTTAAATAATTTATTCCTTTATAATTTAATTTTTTTTAGGTCTACTATTATTTATATATAAAATAAGTTTTTCTTCTTTAGATGGGGCGGCGTGGGTGGAAGGCCGCAATTGCCCCTGCTTGAAAGTTTTCGTGGGAATTACTAAACGCCTTTTTTCCCTCCAAAATTTAATATCATATTAGTTGACCGCCTTGACCCTCTGTGTGTCTATATAAGTCCCTTACTCCTCATGTGGGTCATTATATTTTGTCCCGGAGTCCAACTACGGGGTCGGGGGTACAGTCAAGAAGTTCAGGCGATTCCTGCGGACATCATTGCAGAAGATAGGAACTCCTTTTCCGCCGGAGCAACGGAAGTAATTCCGGCGACATCATCACTAAAGAAGATCCCAATGGCGATAAAATGTCCACCAGGTGTCCATTTTCAGCCCACGGATCAAGAACTCATTAAAGATTGCTTGGAGAAAAGAATCAACAACGAGCCAATTCCTATTCCTGGAATAACGGAGGCTAATCTTTACGGCCGGGAGAATCCCCACACTCTAGCAGGTTCGATTTGTAATTAGTCTTTGATTTTCCTATTTCTTTTGTTTGGAAATTTTGGTTTAATATACAATGATTAATCACTCTCCATACTATTAGAGCAATTTAGACATAAGATTTAATATCCGATAGATAGAAAAATAAAATTGACATAGATTTACGGGTGTTTTCTTTCTTCAATTATTATAGAATTTTATCAGTACAAGCCAACTCTTGAATTTAATATGCCCAAACCAAAAAAAAAAAAAATCCTTGTACAATCATTATTATAACTACCAAAAAGATAGTCATTTCTCTCCTTTGTATTGCCCTACTTATACTCACAATGACTATTACATGAGTATTATGAATTTCACAAGTGTCCACTCTCTCAAATAATCAAATAAACACATTTATTTATAATAGAAAATTACTTGACTACTTCACTTAGAACTAGAAAAGCTAATAAAAAAAAGGAGTCATAATTCTAATCAAATTTGGTCTATATATGACCGAGTCAAATCTCAACATGTACACTACAAAAAAACACCCCTACACTCATGAAAAATTTGTGATGGAGAGGGTTTTGTTACGGTCGAACACAATTGTGATGGATTTTTTATGGATTACTAATGAATTTAATAAAATGATCAAAAATATATGTTAGTTATGATACTTATAATGGATATGAAAAGTATATATTAATATGAAGAGCTCGTCACAAATTTTATTACCTAAATAAGACTTTTTGATCTATGACAAAAATTCCATCATTAAATTAGTTCTGTGATGTATTTTATTCTAATCACAAAATTAATCAGTGATAAAGCATATACTAATGGATTTGTGAAATAAGTACATTATAAATTTAATATAATTAATCATTCTATGGTGAATTTATTTCTAAATCTATTAGTATATGCATAGTCCCTAATTGATTTTGTAACAAAATAAATTGTTTCACATAACCGAATTTCCAATTATAGATTAAAAAATTATATTTAGAATTATGAAATTTGTGAAGTACTCTTCATATTGATTACAAATATCAAAACTAATATATATTTGTGTTGAATTTTTTGGATTCATTAGTAATTCATAGAAAAAATCGTCACAATTATCTTCAAACAGTAATAAAACCCTCATTGTCACACATTTTCTATTAGTGAAGAGTTGATTTTTTGTAATGGTATTCTAAATTTGATATATCTCTTATAGCATATCAGGCTTACAAAGTTTAACCATTTATGATTTTTGTACTTGGTTGTATGTTTTATATGCGTTCCTATTGTAGAAGAACTCTGTATTTAATACGTGCAATGTTTCTTCTTCTTCTCTTCCCTCTCTTTCACTTGCCTTTTTTTTAAAAAAAATGATTTTGTGCAGAGAGATACCCTCCACTTGAAGAAAACGAATGGTATTTTTTTACTCCAAGAGAACGGAAGTATCCGAATGGATCCCGCCCTAAACGAGCAGCGGGCACCGGCTATTGGAAGGCTACTGGAAAAGATAAAGATATATATTTGAACGGTCAACTTATCGGCAAGAAGAAGATGTTGGTCTTTTTCGAAGGCAAACCCCCACTAGGAGTAAAAACCAGTTGGTCGATGCAAGAATTCACAGTTAATCAACCTCCTAGAAATAGGAGTGCAGATGACATGAGAGTATGTAGAAAGCTATTCACATCATTAATCTGCTCTCTAACTCCTTTAGACTAATTAATATGTTGTTGTAATTTTTCATTATTATTTCTGCAGTTAGATGAGTGGGTGCTGTGTCGGATTTCTAAGAAGAAAGCTTCAAAGTCTAACAAAAATCAACAAGAAGATCAGGACATTGGTTCTGTTGATAATGAAGAAATAGATATTCCAGTAGTTGACAACAACGTTCACAGTCTCCCAGCAATTGAATTTGAAGATAATGTTGCCATCGCAGACGCTCCAATACTTTCGAACAACAATGACATTCTTGCGTTTCCCATAGATGTGGACCCCCCAGATATTGAATTTCCAGATGATGTGGATACTACAATGGTTGAAAACAATCTGGATTGCATTGCTGCCATTGAAAATCCTGATGGGCTAATCAACAGTACCGGAAATCGTCATCAACCAGCGTTCCTTGACGTCCATCCTCATCAAGTTCCTTATATTTCGGTGGAGGGTTCTTCCTCCACTCTTTTCGGATTAGACAGCGGCAATAATCTTCAGACAGGTTATCATTGTGGAATGGCAAATCCATTTGGACAGCCGCAGAATGTTTTGGGGCCTTTTCTGGGAGAACAGTTGCAACCGGGATTTAATTGGCGGATAGAAAATACTGGTATTCCCGACCAATTCTCATCCTATATTGGTCCTTCAACTGACACTTACTTTGGTTCGTTCGCAAACACTGGAGATGGTGTTAATAATGACAATCTGCAAATACCTAATAATAATAATCAACTGGTGCTGGGGAAATGAGCAAAACTTCAGTATAGATGTTTACGTTTAGGTACGTAGTATTTCAGTAGTTCTTAGCTTTTTCCTTTTCGAGTTTTCGGTGCTGAGGAAGTAATTGGACAGGGACATCTGTAGAGTCATTTTTGAGCATTCTGTCTTATAAACTGTGTCTGGCTGAATGATTGGCAACTGTACATGTTTTTCCACTTCAATGCTTCTTTCTTTATGAGTACTGTTAAATGCTTATATATTCTTCTTTACATTGTCCCTTTGTTATGTTTTCTATTAATTGCTTGTGATGATCCTTAGCTCTGCGGCCCCTGAAGACAGATATGGTATTAAGTAATATATAATATATTCAATCCACATATGCTCACAATTGAATTAGTCTTTGTTTTTGTTTAATCTTCTGCATAGTTATTGGTCATTCTATGAAAAATGGACGGTTAACCTACATCGTAAAATATTTCTGCACGTCAGGTTACCTTGATATGAAAGTTTTTAAGGGCATCAGTTAGTTGTGACTGCAAAGTATATCAGATCATCAACTGTACGGACACGTTTAGTCATGTGTATATATCAATGATTCCCATTAATGTGAAAAATTTGCACTAGTCCAGGTTATTGCTGATAAGTACTATGATAATATGTCTGTTAGGTGCTAATTAGTGTTGGAAAGAGTTCTCTCCAAATTTGTTTGAAATCATGCTGTCTGCATTTTAAATTGCATTCATCGTCACAAGGCCATGATCATACACAATGACATATGATTGGAATTGTTTTTGATCCTTTAGTATCACCGAGAGATCCAAAAATAGAAGGAAATGAAATTCGTTCCTAGTGATGGGATTTAAATTTGGAGCATACAACCTTATATAGTATGTCACAGACTTTTCTTCTTAATTCACTGTTCTCAATGCCAAGGAGGGAAGTGCACTGTTTTCCCAGCCAATTTCTGCTAAGAGAGCATTGCACCATAAAAAAGGTACTCACTAGAATACCGGAAATCGGGTATAGAAGAAGAAGTCC